>JAULBV010255922.1:0-11410 GCA_032358295.1 Pterothamnion heteromorphum | reverse complement strand
GCAATACCTGCTGTACCAATTTTCCCACGCCACAACACAGTCCCGCCAGCACCGTCTCGAATAGCAATCTCTGTTGCTGCGCCAAGTGCATCGGAGGATAGTTGCAGGTTGGTTAGATAGTTACGAATACCTGCCGCTTGTGCAGCGACAAGAGTTACCGCAGTAGTTGTATTAGCGATACCACCACTTGCAGCAGCATATACCCATTCATTTTCGGGGATAGAGTTTAAGCGTATGACTTGACGACCATCTAGCGTAGAGATTGGTCGTACTAGAGTTGAGTTCGTCACACTTGTTTTAGAAGATGTACGCCCTTCCAATCCAACGGCTATTGGACTTGTGCCAGTACCCCCTCCCTCAAACGACAAGCCTCCGCCGATATACGTAAGCCCGAGTTGAGCAACAGGGGCTTTTGATAGCGTTCCAACTACCGAAACTGTGCTGCCTAAGCCATAAGTGAGGACACGCGCCCGAAAAATCGAAGCTTTTCTAGGAAATTGTAAAATCAAGGCGGTTGTTGATCCTGTGGCGTTAGCAGACACTCCAACATTGCTAGTAGTCAATCCCGATGTCGGTTGCCAATTTACTCCATCTTCACTTGCTTCATAAGTAATCGTACAACTTGTCCCTGCACTGGTTACTTGAACAGTGATGCTCTCATAATTCAGCATTGACGTTGTGAATAATACTGCCGCGCTTGTTGCTGTTCCTGAAACTGATAATCCGTCAGTTTGTGCGACAGGCAACGGATTGCTTGAGCTAACAGCCGAACCTCCAACAGATATGCCTGTTCCGCCTGCGCCTGCTATAAAGCGATTAGTTACCACATCATAATACTGATTAGGAATAATCTGACCATTCCCATCTACCAATAATCTTGCTGTTTGCGCTGTCATATATACCTCTCTTGGTTGCTTGAATTTAACAAGCTAGTTAGTTGAATTGTAACATCAATCACATTTCAGGACGCTCATTCTTCCACCACTCTTGCCCTTTCGGTATGCTTTCCCGCGCATCAAAAGTTTGGTCTTTTTTATTTGCCGCCTTAGCAATGTTATTTAGGTCAATATAAACAGGGTAACGCGATCTTGCGTTATTCCACACATCAATCTCTTTCATCAATTTATTCACTTCAGCTTGGTCTTTATCCATCATCGCATTAATCAGTTTTTGCTTAAAGCTCGTCGTCATGTAGTCCTGTATCGCCTTATCCTTCCATTCCAATGACTTCGTGCGCGATAAGTCTGCCATACGCTTAGGATTGGCATCAATGAACTTCACAAGCCCTTCATCCCATGTGGTATCAAATAGCTTATTGCCTTTTCTGTCCATCACTTCATTGGTTAAGGCCATTTTGCTGCCATCAATCCAACTTGTTAAAAAACGTGGTGCGAGTGTTTTTGCTGCTGCACCATATTCATCACGCGCAATCAACTGAGTCGCATCATAACCCTTCTCAATCAATCCACCTGTTGCCCCTGCAATACTTGCAAACTCGTTTATTCTGCCTTGTGCGCTAAGGGTTGGATTTAGTGCGTTAGACCACGGCACTAAATCAGGCATCCCTGTACGACTTTGAATATCCATACTCAAATTATTAAAGACAAAGTGATTCAACACGCCGTTAAATAATGGGTCAGCCAAGTCTTTACCTAAAGCTAAACGCGCTTCACGCTCAATGTTGACGGGATTGCCTAAGAAGGCCGCTGTGGTTTCAGACACATCAAGAATATCTTTAATGAACGGCAAGCCCATCACGCCCGATAAAGAAGCCAGCATTGCCAACATCAAGAACACCGCTTTTTTCCCCTCATCACCACTCGCTGCTTCTTTTTTCCACATCCTCACCATTTGCTCAACGTAGTTAATACTGAACTGCTTAAACACCATCAATGGCGCACCCACAGACGTATTAGCCCAATTGCTACGGTTGGCTTTGTCGTACACGCCTTGTGTTTGGTCAACAGTATCCTTGGCAAAGTCATAGGCACTGTTAAACCCTTTTTTCTTTAACCATACTGCACCTTTTTTATTGGCAACCTCTAATGCGGCAATAAATACCGCTTTACGGTTAAAAGATTCTGTTACCTGAGCTATTAAGCCCATCGTATGCGTAATCACGCCCCAAGCACTATTAGTTGCGCCTGTTTTGCCGCGTTCAACACCACTCAACATGAACACGTTTTGCGGGTCAACAACACCTTCACGAACAGCACGATTGTATTCTGCCTCGTATCCTTTTGGTGCTGTGCCATTCTTCATGGCACTTCCTGCAATGCCTGAACCTTTGATAATGGCATCAAACGCTTCTTTAATCGGTACATATTGCGATAGGTGCGGCAAGGTCTGCATATAAGGCTGTGTCATGTTGAGCAAGCCAAAGAATATCGAGCCACCCAAGTTCCACAAGAATAGAAAGTTGCGTAATTGAGCAAAGTTTTCTTTAGGGTTAAAGACATTCTCTTTCATGACATACGCTTGGTCTTTAACAGACTTGCCGCTTTCAATGTCTTGGATGGATTTTTCAATCTGTGCGGCATAGATGTTTTTGGCAGACATACGGGCATTGCTCATCACGAACGATGCAACCACACGTTGAATATCATCACTAAAGCCTTCTGTGCCTTTACGTTTAATCATGCGAGTCATGGCACTACGCGCAGGTATTGCATGTTTTAGGTAATGCTGATACGCCTCGTCTTTGTCCATGCCTGTTTCTTTAGCAAATAACGCCACCGTTTCAGGTGTCATGCCTGCAAACTGCTTAAATTCCTCTTTGCTAATCATGTCAGTTTCAAGGTTTACCGTTTTACCGTAACGCGCAACAATGGCATTGGTGGCTCTCACTTGCTCCGCTTTCGATTCAAACATAAAGAACGACTTCACTTTGCCGTCAAGGTCTCTGACCGTCAGCGTGTATTCACCAAATCGCATCAATGGCGCGTAACCTTGCTCGATGAGCGTACCAAGACGATTCTCCACGTCATTAAGCGATTTTAAGGCTTCTTCTGTGGTTTCAATTTGCGCTTTAAGAGTTTTCGCTTTTTTAAGCTCCTGCTTTTGCTCAGGCGTTAACTGTTGTTTTTTATTCGGAGTCGCTTTCGCTTCTTCAATTGCTAGTTTTTGCGCTGGGGTTCGCATTTGCTCGGGAGTTAATCGCGCTTCTTTAAGCGTCAATTTTTGCGCGGGAGTTTGGGGGGTTAGCTTTTTGTCGTGGCCAGTTTTGAACGCTTCTTTAATCTTTGGGTCAGCGTCAAGAATGGCATCTAATTCATTCTTAAACCCACCAATGCGCGACTCCACTAAGTCGCGAATAGCTTGTGCAAATTGACCAACAGGTAAGTCTTGGTTAATCAGGCTTTCGACGGTCTGCCAGTTGATTGCTTCGGCGGCCAATAACTTACGCACCATCTCAGACTTGGCGGTATTTTCTAGGCTAACCTGAATCGCATCACGCGCTTCTTTATAGATTTGGCGTTGGTCACGGGTCAAAGCTTTGAGAATATCCGCATCACTCAGTAATTCGTTGTTGAGTGTTTCGTCAAAAATAATACTGGCAACTGCGGCTCGGTCTGCTTTTTGCTTAATGAAGTTTGCAGGCCATATTTTCTTAACGTCTCTCTTTAGATCACTCCAAGATTCCAATTTACCCAATAAGTTAGGCGCAACCTTCAGTGCGGCATAAGCATCAACTGCAACGTGCTGTAGGTAGCGTTGTGCCATGTCGTACACTTTCTTGAAGTCGGCATTTTGTAAGGCGGTATTTAGTTGTGTGCCAATGGTTCGCTTATAAATGCTTAACTCTGTTTTGGCGGTAATGTTAGCCATGTCGCTGCTTGGCAATATGCGCCCTGCCATAAAGTTATCAATGGACTTGGCTATAGGGTCGGGTAAGCTGTTTTTAGCATCATTGGCGGCTGATTTAATGCCTTCGGTAATAGGGTTTTTAGCTTTGCGGCTAAAGCGAATATCGGGATTTGTTGGGTTAAATTCGCCTGTGTTGCCAATGGCTGATTTTATTTGTGTGGGGTCAAGGGCGATGTAAGTATTACCTATGGCAGTAGCTCCTACAGCGTGAAGTTGGTCAGTTACCGCGTAACGAATCACGCCATCTTCATTATTAGATGGTTTATATCCCCAAGAGTCAGAATACCCTTGTGAACCAAAAAACTCTTTCGGCTTGCGAATATTCATAAAAACAGGAATAATATTAGGTTGCGTCATATAGCTAGTGTCGTATTCCAACTCATAACTAATTGCCTCGCCTTTTGCGTTTCTTGCATTGCTAACTTTTCTTACGCCGCTTCTAATATCTCCACTAATAGATTGATACTGATACCGCTCATCTAATGGGATTCCTTTTTCAATAAAAGGCACAGGCGCAAAAGGCTCTCCTAACGCAAAAGTTCCAGCAATATAAGGATTTGTTGACGCATACGTCCCTGCAATATCGGGATCTTCTTGGTGAGATGATCCTGTTTCGCTATGGTATTTTTTTTCATCAAATGCCGAAACATCGCTCGGAGTCCCATGATAAACCACCAACGGCTCGCCATTCTCATCAACTACCTTACTTGCATTTTTCGAGTCATTCTCCCAATCACCAAACCATGCCTTGAAGTTTGGAGTCCTCACTTGCAACCATTGCACCTCATTAAGTTTAGTAGGCTGTCCATTGGGTGCTTTCATCCATTGGCTAGTACCTTCGTACTTGCGGCGTACTGCGTTGATTTGCGTTTGTGGCGTGTTTAATTGGCTAAAGCGAATGTCATCCGAATAATTCGCCTTGTTAAATTTATCTAACGCTTCTACTGTACTTGTTGTGTCTTGGGCTGCGGTCAATAGTGCATTTTCTAAGTCTCTCTCGCTAATAATTCGCAAAGGAAGACCTTCTTTTTTTAGCATAGCTTTTGCTGCGGTATAACCTACGTCAAAGCCTTCTTTTTCCGCTTTATAATTTGCGCTATCCTCTTGTGACGAGTATTTGTCAGAGTTTTCGCTTAACCATGCTTTGTGCATAGCAGAAATGCCGTCAGGGATAAAAGTATCTACCCCTAATACTTTGCTGTCTCGCGTGTTTAGAGGTAATAACTGGTGCTGAATAGCATGAGTCATCTCATGAGCAATCAAGCTAAATGCACCTGCGCGAATAACGGACGAACCCGATGCAAGGTCAATTAATGTTTGGGCATTAACATTTATCTTGATTCCTTCTTGCCACTCAGTTGAAGCTCCGACAAATCCAAACTCACGCCAACCATCTGTTAGCTGCTTTCCAACCAGTAATTCGATAGTAGAGTCAGGCTTTGGAATAATCACAAGATCATTAAGTTTGTATCCTGTAATGGATTCAACCATGCTTGCCGCCAATACGATTTGGCTCTCTATCTTTTTGCGCTGTTCCGTCATTGCATCAAACATACGCTTAGACTCATGATGTGCGTCTTTAGCGTCGATAAATATAGCCTCTCCTGTTTTGATGTTTTTAGCGTTTATAGCAATTTTGCCACTTAATTGACTGTTTTCTAACAATTCTCCGCGTAATTTAGTGATGAACCCTTCAACAATACTAGCCGCACGCTTTCTTGCTGCCACGCTTTCTTTTGCGTTAGCCATCTTCTCAATGACTGCCAAAAACTCCTTAGACGGAGTAATACCTTCTTTCCCTTTTGTTAAAATATCATCAATTATTTTTTTAGCATCTCTAGCCTTCATGCTCATGTCAACTAGGGTAATGCCTCCGCCTAATACGGATGCTGCCCCCATGAAAGACAAGCCTTGAATCATTGCACGTCTTTCTTGTAGTTCGTTAGGCGTTTTTCCTGATAAATCACCGCCCATCTCCCGAATCATACGCTCGGCCAATAGCGTAATATCTTTAGGCTGCAATAGTTTACTTGCCAAGCCGTCATAGCCTTTAGCTGATAATGTGCGGTATAACCATGCTTTCACCGCACGATAAACCTGCTCAATAACTTTTGTTACGGCAGATTGTTGGCTGCGCGTAGCATTAAGCGTTGCTTGCAGGGTTAATAGGTAGGGTAGTAGTTCGTCTTGCTGACGCTGTAGGGTCTGTTTTTCCGCTAAGGCGATGGCTTCTTTCGTGTCGGCAGTAGGAGTAACTACTTCTGCGGCCTCTGCACGCGCCTTAGCTGCCAATGCAATCGCATTACCCTGCTTCACTAAGCGATTAAATTGACGCATGAGTGAATCGTAAGCTGTCGGAGTCATTAACTCCTGAAAGCCTTTGTGTCCGCCTAGTTCATGGACGAATGTGGCGACTACGGTTTCTGGCGTTAGGTTGTCGGCTATTAAAGTGGCTTGACCATTATGGTAATAACCCTCTATTCCATTTGGATTTTCACTGTAAAAGGTTTCGACAATATCGACGGCTGCATCATCAAATACCACGTAATTGTAATTGCCTTCTCCTGCTTGGCGACTACCCCCGTCAAGGTACTTAATGCCATCAACACCATTTTTCTTTAAAGCGAGACTTGCTTCTTTCTGGCCGCCTAGTGTGCCAGTGAGGTCTCTGTATATTGAGCCTCCATCTTCTTCTAAAGAAAGATATTTAGTTTTTGCTTTAGGTTTGTACCCAAGTGCTAATAATGCCTGTTGCACAACCTTTGGCTGTTCTTCAAAAGATACATCCCAAAGTAGTAGCCCATCTTCAATTACATCAATATCTACCTTATATAGCTGTCCTTCATCAATACTCATTTCATTGAGTATTTTTAAAATACGTCGAGGTTTTAGAATAACTTCTTTGGTAAACTTGTCCTCTTTTGCTATTTCTGCTTCCGTATAACGGGTCGAATCACCATCCACAATTCGTGTGAATGCTTTGCGAGCCTCTACTAATCTTGGATACTTTCTAAGCTCCATGAGAGCTTCTAAGCTATCTCTAAAAGTATGGCCTTTACTTACTAAAGCTCTAATAAGTGCTTGTGCCTCATGCTCGCTACCTTCTGAAAACTCATAAGCTATTCCATCATAGGTTACATGGGTGCGGTGTTTACCTTGCTGCTCTGATAACACAGTTCTATACCATTCAGCCACTTCTTTGGAAGCAGCAAAATATAACCCCCACCCATACGCTTGGTTGCCTTCCCCTGAACCTAAATGAGCAAGACTAAAACTATTGAATTTATGAGGTGAGCCATGCCATGCCTGAATGCTTTTTAATGCCTGAGATGGAATATCGCCCATTGTCTCAAGAATTTTAAGTAAGCCACTAGACTCTAAAGCCTTAATCAGTTTCTCGCCAAAGTGTTTAACAAGGATAGCGCGGGTTTGAGTGGTGGTTAAGCCTTCTCCTGTGCCTTTGCTATTCTTTGGTTTATCAGTTGGCGACATAGATTCAATAATAGAATTATCTAAAATCACCATCTCATTGAATGGGTCATTGCCATTCTTTTGAATGATTGCATCATAGCCTTCTTGAATAGCCAATTGTGCGCCTAAGACTTCTAGCAACTCGTAAGCATCATAGTATTGACTGGTATCAATATCAGGGAATTGCTCTTTGATAGTGGCTGTTAATTCTGCCTTATCCACCTTAATCAGTCTTTCAAATAATTGAACACTCACCAATTGCTTTAAGGCACTAACACCTGCCGAGACTTCCATTGGGTAATCATTGCCGCGCTTATGTTGAATCTTAAAACTTTCAACATTTAACGGATTCTTAGGGGAGGCATTACCTGCAAATGAGGTGTCGCCAACGTCTTTGTGTGGGCTATCAAATGTTGATACGTCACTTGGAATGGACACATATAGGCCGTGGGGCTTGATGTTATTTGCATCAAAGTTCTTATTGTCGATTCGATATATCGGTACGCTATCGCTTTCGGTGGCTTTACGGCTGAATTTTGGCTTATCTTCATTTACTTGGCTGTCACTATCCTGCTTATCAATAATCACCATACGGGCATTAACGCCAGTATTGACAGGTAATGACGAATCCATAAACGAATTATCAGGCAACTTCTCACTTGTGCCACCAACAGACTCAAGCCACTCTCTAAACTCAACGGCTTTTTTATCGCTACCAAAAAACACGCCTTCGCCCATGATGGCAACAATACGGCCATTAGGTCTTAATAACTCGTAAGCATGACGAACGTGTTCAGCATCTTGGCGATTACTAAACGGTGGGTTCATGATGATGCGGTCATAGCCGCTATCTGCCCCTTTGTGGCTGACTCCTGTTAACTCGTCTCGGTTGTAATAACCAATCGTTTTCCCTTCATTGTCATCAAGTCTTACGCGCTGGCCATTAGAGCCGCGCATTACACCCTCTTTACCATCAGGCGCAACAAACACATCACCATAGGTAAAAAACTCACGCGGTTGCATATTCATAAAGTTATTCACTTCTGCTAAGTGATAACCTTTTTCTTGCAATAACTCTCTACGGTCTCCCGACATTTCAATAACATCAGGTTCAGCACCCGCCGCACGAATCATATCTGCAATGTGGCCCATACCTGCCGATGGTTCTAAAACAGCCATGTCCTCCGTAATCTCGGCGGAATCAATCATTTGCTGTGCAATGGCCTGTGGTGTTGGGAAAAAGTCTAAACCGTCTTTTTTACGGCCAACCATTGCCATTTCCATCTCGCGCACTTTGTTATTCGTCGCTTCTTCTTGTAGGGCGATAAACTCACGCAATGCACTTCTAAACTCGCTTGGTGTCTCAATGCCAATGCGCGACAATGCTTTTAATTTGTCGTAAGCGTACTGGAACTGATAAGGCAACAATCTATTGTTTTTACCTGCTCTGCGGCCAACAGCTTCAACTAACTGATTACCAAACTCACGTTTTAGCGTAATGCGTTTATCAGCGTCACCTTCCCATACCTTTAAGTTAATGGCCTCGCTTGGGCTTAAAATAACAAGGTTTTCGCCACGTTTAACCTGCAAAACAATAGCCTTGCCTGTTAATCCGCTTCTTTTAATCGCTCTTTCGGCCAATTCTTTGCTTGAGAACGATGCAAGTGCGCTGTCTTTGGTTTGAAAACGAGATACTTTATATAGATTGTTTTTGGCAAACTCTAAATAAGCATCGCTGACATCATCAGCAACCGCCATGATTTGTTGGCCTAGCTTTTTGAGTCCGTCAATTTCCAACAACTGACGGCCTAAAAACGCTAAATCAGAACGGAATAATGTGTACGTTGGATAGGTTGCAAAGTCTGCCGTTGCTGCTGTAGGCGGCTGTCCTTTACGCTTTACTTGTTCGGCATAGCTATCATATTCAGAACGAATTTCATTATCTTTAGCTGTCGTTATGTAGGCGCGTAAGGCTTCAACATCGACCTTCATGCGAATGTTGTCTAAGAACTTGGCCTTACCATTTTTGATAGCTTCGGCAATGTTACGCATCGTTTTAGCCAAGGCAATCTTAGCGCGAGCCTCATTCTCTGCCGACATTGCAAACCTAGCTCTACGGGCTGTATTGACCTTACGGTCACGGTCTAATTCTTCGTTGGCCTTAGCCTCTATCTTCTCAGCCATGTCCAGCAAACGCTCTGCTGCGCTTTGGCTGCGGTTATCTGCATAGTCATCTTGCTTTTGGCTGATCTGCTCCTTAGCTGCTGTAGTGTCGCCGCCTGCAAGGGCTAAAAAGGCTTGTGCCGCTTCTTTGTCTTTGAACTGGAAGCCAACAATTGCACCGCCGCCTTTATAGCTGCTATACCACCCGCCTAGTTTTTTGGCTTCGGACAATACTTTTTTATAGTCATCTGTACTTAATCGGTCAGATAACTGCACCACAAACAAGTCGTAACCATCGCGTGTGTGCTTGGTTTCAATAATTTTACCATCAGTAGTTTGTGATGATGTGTTGATGCTTGCCTGTGCTGCACGTTTTCTTGTTTCACGCGCTTCTTTTGTACTTTCGGCTTCTAGCTCATCGTATTTAATTCGATGTTCGGCACTTAGCGACAAAAAGGCTTCTTGGCGTGACTTACCTTCTGCCATAATCGAACGCATCAACTCCCTAAAATCATTTAAGGTTGTAGGATTTTTTAAGGCTTCATCTTTAGCTTTTAGTTTTTCAATGCGGCCATCAATCATTTGCTTATATTCTTTAGCAAATTCGTCTAGCTGTTGTTGGTCTGTATTATCAACCATTTTCTGCACAGCATTTTCATAGCTGTTTTTGCCCATGCCATAGGTAATACCACTGCCAAGTGAATACTCTGCAATCATGGAATGATAGACAGCTTCGGCTACTTCGGATTTCTTGTCGTTTTTATGGCGATACTGGACGGCATAACCACCTTCTTTTAAAAGTTGGTCTTTGGTGAGTGCGTTTAACTCCGTTAGAATCGCGTCTTTATTGGTAGAAATATCAGCAAACGATTGCTTAAAATCTTCTGCTGTTGCTTTGCCGTCACGCACAGAATCCATTAAGGCATTGTGCTTGTCGAGTGTTGGGGTTTTGGAGTTAGTTTCCTGTTTTGGGGCTTCTTCTTTGGCAGGCTGTTGCTTTGCTTTAGCTTCATCATAAGACTGAGCTAGTTTGTCTGATTTGCTTACAGGCGCGGCTGTTGCGGCCTTTGATTTTGCTTCATTAAAGGCGTTGCCGATATGGCGAGGCGTGCTAAGTAGGGTCGTGTAGTCCCATTGTGAATCATCACCTAATTTCATCTTGGAGATTTCTTCACCGTTCAACCATTTGACAGTAGCGTCCATCAATGGCTTTAAAACCTCCCTGCTCATGTTGTCAAAATCAACATGGTAAGACGTGAACTTACCATTAACTCTGTCAATTAGTACGCTCTCACGGCTTCCGTTTGCGCCTGATTTATACGAAAAGAGCAACTTAGCAGACTTGCCATTAAACGTGCCATTAACCGTGTAATCTGTTCCCTCTAACGCCTTTTGTAATCGTTTTAATGCGCGATTAAGCTCAACATCTGTTTCGACCTTAATAGGTTGCTTAGGGAAGTTAATCTCAAAGCGATTCCATTGGTTCTCACGAATAGCATCAATAAGAGCCTGACGAATCTTATCTTCTTTATCGGGCATTTCAGCAACCAAGCCTGTTGCAATTTTTAATGCCTCATCACGCGAATACGCTACGCCGATTTTATCGGTCTTAGCCTTAAAGTCGTTGTAGGCTTTTTGAAGTGCAATATATTCTTCGTCACTCAAATCGCTAGATGACGTTGAAGCAATAGGTGTAGGCTTGCTTTCAGGCTGCGTTACAGGTGTTGGCTTTGCTGCTTGCGCGTTGCTATCAGCCTCTTTAACCCGTTCGATATTCTGCTTTAAGTCATCAACCGTTTCGTATGACATATTTTTGCCAAACAAATTGATCTTGTCGTCAAGACCTTTGGTTATGCCTACTCCTTCAAGCGTTAACGATATAGGCATTCCGTATTTGTTGACGTTTACC
>JAULBV010255811.1:0-11422 GCA_032358295.1 Pterothamnion heteromorphum | reverse complement strand
CTCGAACACATTTTGGAGGCTGGTTTTTTAAGGGGGAGATATGGGGGCGAAAATACTACCGATAAGAGGAGGCTTTCCAGAGCCTCCGTCACACTTGAAGCAACACGGTAAGGAGTCTTGGGATCTAGGGATAGAACTATGGGCAGATGGCACACTTCAGAAGCGTGATTTAGCAAACTGGATTCTATTCGCAGAAGCACACGACGAAAAAGCACTGTGCGAAAAAGAGATTGCAGAGATGGGACGTTACCAGATGACTTCAAACGGTTGTTTCGTAGCGCATCCAGGGACAAAGTTGAAGTACCAAGCGGAAAACGTGATTCGAAAATACTCACAGATGTACGGACTTGTTCCGAACGCAAGACAAAAAAGACCACCTACCAATAGATCGCAAGGAGTAACGCAAAGGGCAAGATGATTAGTGTCGAGACTGCAAACTGGATACGCAACGAATCGGATAGAATAGCCGTAGAAAACGGTTGCTTCTTCTCCGTCGAGCAGGGCGCGTATGTAGTTTGGTGGATCGAAAGATACTGCAAGCTTTATGAAGGAGAATGGGCCGGGCAATCTATGGTGTTGCGTTCTGGCTATGAATACATAGATAGAGCGATTGAATTAGATTGGGACAATGGAGGCAAAGAAGCTAGTCTAGAGCGTGCTGCACACTACGTGCAATGGATTAAGGATGGAGGCAAACCAGATTGGCAATACGAATGCACGATGCGCATTTTCGGATGGCAAAGGTATAGCCTTCGCTGGAAGCGAAACATCCGAAGATTCAATGCGGTTTCTGTTTGGATTCCGAAAAAGCAAAAGAAAACTCCGACACTTGCAGCATGGGGTGTTTACTTAACTTGCGGAGATGGAGAGCAAGGCGCAAAGACATTCGGAGGTGCTAAGGACGGGAACCAAGCTGGCATTGCTATGGCTCACGCAATCGCAATGGTCGAGCAATCCCCAGAGCTTTCGGCAGAGTGCAAGATAAACAAGAACGAACGGTCCATAGAACATATTCCAACGCGTTCCAAGTACAAGCCTTTGAGTTCTGCCAACGAGAGAACTAAGACGAGCAAAGAAGGTATCAACGGAAACATTCTGATTGACGAAACGCACGTAGTCGACCGAGATTTCATTGAGATCATTTCGCGAGCTGGCATCAGTCGAGCGGAACCGCTGCACCTGGAAGTTTCGACGGCGGGAAACAATCCAGACGGCTACGGAAAAGAGAGACAGGACTATTCGCGGCAAGTGTTGGCTGGCATCGAAAAGAACGATCAGTTGTTCGTAGCAATTTATGAAGCGCCGCAAGACCTGTCGGACACTGAACTGGAAAAAGATCCATGCTTGTACGGCAGAATGGCGAATCCAGCTTGGGGACATACCGCACACGAAGAAGAGTTTCTGGCTGATTACAGTCAATCGAAACGTTCATTGCGTTCGCTGGCTATTTTCAAGATGTACAGGCTGAACATTTGGCAGCATACTGCTAGTCAGTGGTTGCGTCTCGATAGGTGGCTACGTTGCGGTCAGTCTATCGACTTGGCAGACTACCACGGAAAGATAGCAGCGGCAGGCGTGGACTTATCAAAGACACGCGACATGAGCGCGTTATCAATCGCAATCCCGATCGGCTCTGAGGTTCATTTGTTTGTGCGTCTTTGGATGACAGAGGCGTATATCGAACGCGAAGGACATCGAGCGAACTTCCTTGATTGGGTTGACCACAGGCAGCTGATAATGATTCCAGGAGACACTATCCAAGAGTCCTTTATTCGAAATGAGTTCGAAGAGATCAGCAAACGGTTGAAGATCGCAATTCTTGTCAAAGACAGGGCGTTGGCTGCGGACTTCACTGAATGGTGCGAAGAGAAATACCCAAAGATAGATCAGGTTGAGTACCCGCAAAACGCGGCGATGATGGAAAAGCCTATCGATGACTTCGAAGCACTGATAAACGAAGCGAAACTAGTGCACGAAAACAACTTGTGTTTGAATTGGCAAGCAGGCCATGCACAGGTGGCTGAGAACGCCAAAGGATGTAGGATCATCGCAAAACCAAAGCGTGACGATTATCGAAAAGTGGACGGTATGGTATCCTCTGTAATGGCAGTTTGGGGGACAAAACACGTTCCAAAACAGTCAACTGTTTACAAGCGAAGAGGAGTGCTAACGGCATGAGGTCGATAATGTTGAATCTTGTTTTTCTTGCTGGTTGCGCTTGCATTCTTTGGGCGTCATTCCTTCTTTCGTTCCAGGTGGGTTTGTTCGTACTTGGTGTTCCGTTGATGGCGCTTTCGCTGCATCTGCAGGGTAAGGTGAAAAAGTGATTGTAGAAGCGTTTTCTTCCATGTTCTCGGCTATCTCTTTCGCTGGCTCACACCCGAGAGATCCGGCTATCGCGAAGATGCTTGGTTTCGGTCGCGAAAACTCCTCTGGGGTTGCGGTGACTGAGCATAAAGTTCTTGCGTTGCCAGCTATCAAACGAGCGATCCAGATCATTACGGATAAAATGTTCGGGATGCCTTGGTACGTTTTTGAGGAAAAGGAAGACGGTCGCGAATGGTATCGACAACATCAAGCTTGGCGCGCTGTCAACTGGATGGCTAACGACGAAATGTCCGCACCTGCAATGAGGCAGATGTTGACACAATGGGCGATGACTTGGGGCAATGGGTGTGCCTACATCGACAAGAACAACGGCAAGGTTAAGTTGTACCCTCTGCTGCCTGACAGGACGCGCCCATTAAGACTAGACAGCAACCAGGCGGAATTGATTGGAGACCAATCCCTCGTTGGTAAGCTTCACATTGAGACGATGATAGGCAGCGAAAGAAAGATCATTCCATACGATAACATTTTGCACATCAAGGGAATCAGTTCAGGCGGTTCATGGGGGCTGAATATCATCGAGCTTTTGGCCGAAACTTTTGGAGGCGCGATGGCGAAAGAAGAGTTTAGCAATCGATTCTTTTCGAATGGCGCAACTCCAGTCGGGTTTGTGACTATGGACGGTTCTTTAGATGAAGAGTCCGAGGAAACCTATATGCAAAGCCTATCGAAAGCTATGAGTGGACTAGGCAAGGCTCACAAGGTTATTTTACTGGAAGAGGGTGCTAAGTTTCAGCCTGTAACGATCGACCCAATGAAATCGCAAATGTTGGAGGGCAAGCAGTTTGACGTTCGGCTGATTGCTATGGCTATCGGAATCAAGCCACACAAGCTTATCGACAGTGCAAATAGTGCTTTTGCTTCTTTGGAGCAAGCGAACCACGAGCATAAAGACGATGACATCCTGCCTTGGGTTAATAAATTTAGAGCCGAGTACGATCGGAAACTACTAAATGAAGACGAAGGAGAGAGCGGTAGGTTGTCTATCGATGTCGACGACGAGACTTTAGACTGGGTTCCGTTCGCGGAAAGGTCGCGTGGTGCTGTTGACCTCTACAATAACGGGTTGATAACAAAGGACGAAGGACGAAGGAAAGTCAACTTCGGTCCTAGCAAGACGACCAGGGCTAAACAATACCGCATTCCTGCGAACATCATGTACGAGGATGACGCGTCTCTGGTTAATTCAGACCCAGTCAGCGAAAACGACGACGAGTCCGCAAAGTACCAAGATGTGGTCGATGACTCTCTGCAGAGGATCGAAAAAAGGCTTATCGCGCAGGCGAAAGCAAAAGCAAAAAACCCAAAAGAGTTCTTGGCGTGGTTGGATGCACTCAAACCAGAATCCGGTCCGGCATCAATTCAAGCACAAATTAACGAACTTTACGCAAAAACAATCGGCAGATTGAACGACTTAGCAGCATCAACCCATTCAGCGGAGGAACTTAGCAATGCAATTTAACCAAGAACCGATGGCATTGTTGCCAGAGTACGAAGCACAAATTGGACTAGGCAAAATTACAGCAATCGAGCCAAAGCCGATCGAGATGCTGAGCGAGTTTGGAGAGCATGTAGCAGAGTCATCGACTTCGACCACATCGAACATGATTGCGGTTGTGCCGGTCTACGGTCTACTGACTCCAGAGGGTAGATACGGCACTTCGTTGGACAATCTAGCCAGAGTCGTGACAAGCTTGGATGCAAATCCAAACATTGCCAAGATTCTGTTAAACGTCACGAGCCCAGGCGGAACGGTCAGAGGCACTCCAGAAGCTGCAGATGCGATCCGGAGAGTCAGAGACAACGGCAAGACGCCGATTGTCGCACTCGCTAACGGCATGATGGCATCTGGTGCCCTGTGGGTTGGAGCTGCAGCCAGCGAAATATACGTGACTCCATCGGGTGAAATTGGGTCAATCGGCGTAATCTCCATGTATGAGGATTGGTCAAAGGCGATCGAAGGCATGGGAGTAAAGATAGATGTCATGCGTATACCTTCCAAAAAGGCCCGCTACAGCGGTGTTGAGCCGATGACGGAAGAAATGCGGCAGCACGTTACAGAACGCATTGCCGAGTCTTACGAGAGGTTCAAGCGTGCAATGGCGTCGAATCGTGGAATCCGTGTCGATCAAGTCGAAGCGAAGTTTGGCGGTGGTGAGATGATGACTGCCGAGCAAGCTGTTGAGGCAGGTTTGGCCGATCGCATTGCAACTCTAGATCAGGCTATCGCACGGCTTGCAAAGCAAAAACCGCAGCACGATTCGAGGCGCGCGGAGCTTGCGAAAGCGATGCTGTAAAAAAACTACTTGACACGCAATCGCGTTTGTGTACTAATTTAGGAACATGCGGGAGAAAGACCCGCAAACAATTCAAAACGGATGTCTGCAGGGGCCAAGCTAAGTCGCGGTCGAAGTGGGTGTCAGGTTAGAGATGCCAGAGTTAAATCAAAGGCGTTGTCTACCAACGATGTGTTTTTCATGTCGTCGGTGGTCAACGCCTTTTTTCGTTGTTGGTCCCGACAGTTTTAGCGAAAGGGACCGCAGAAAATGGCATACGACCCAAAAGGGAAGTCGACGAAACAGCTTTATGAGGACCGTGCAAAACTGCACGCGGACGCAAAGTCCTACCACGCGGATAATGAATCCGCATGGACAAAAGAGCACGACGACACGTTCAACTCGATGATTTCGGACGTTAGCGATGTGACGGCAGCTATCAAGCGTCGTGAGTCTCTGGCCGATCTAGAGGCCGCGCAGCAGGCTGCAGGCATGAAGATCGTCCAAGACGATCCGATGGTTATCCTCGGTCGTAAATCGGACGAACAAAAGCTACAATTGGCGGTTCGCATGTTCTCCAGGGATGGAAAACCCCACTATGAAATGGTGGATTGCGGTCCTCGCGGAAGCCAGCAATACCGAAAGGCGTTTGCTCAATTCTTGGCGACCGGCCAACGTGAGCAGATGGCAGCTTTGCAAAGCGATAGCCCAACCCAGGCAGGATACTTGCTTGCTAGTGAGCAGTTGGCTGCAGGAATCTTGAAGGATGTCGACGATTTGGTTTTCGTCCGACGTTATGCCAAGATCCACACCGTCATGGAAGCCGGTTCGCTGGGTATCCGAAAGCGTACCGCGAGAATGTCGACTTTCGACTGGTCGCAAGAGCTTTCGATCTCTGGTGAAGACACCGCTTTGACCTACGGAAAGCGTTCTTTGACTCCTCACCACCTTACCGGGATGATCAAAGTCTCCCGCGACTTGGTTCGTCGGTCGATGGGTGGCGTTGAAGCTGAAGTGCGTTACGAAATGGCACGCAATGCAGCCGAAGAAATGGAAGACGGCTACCTTTTGGGGTCAGGTGCTCAGCAGCCTCTTGGAGTGTTTACCGCTTCGAATGACGGTATCAGCACAGGCCGAGATGTGAACACAGGTTCCACGACTTCTATCACTGCAGACGGTCTTTTGAATGCTAAGTATGCACTCAAGAGCCAGTACCGCAACGAAGTTCTTGGGCCGGTTCGATGGTTGTTCCATCGCGACGCAATCAAGATCATTGCGAAGCTGAAGGACTCGACAAACCAGTACCTTTGGCAGCCAGGTTTGCAATCCGGTCAGCCAGACAGGTTGTTGAACTTCCCCGTCGACGAGTCGGAACGATGCCCGAACACGTTCACAGACGGAAACTACGTTGGTTTGCTTGCCAACTGGCAGTTCTACGAAATCGCTGACGCGTTGGACATGGAAATGCAAGTTCTTTACGAGCGATACGCAGACAGTAACCAGATCGCTTACATCGGTCGTCTCAAGACAGACGGTATGCCAACGATCGAAGAAGCATTCGTTCGCGTTAAGTGCGGAAGCTAATCGCTCCTAACTTTTTTCCAATCAATCAATTTTAGGAGGCAAGTAGCATGAGTGTTTTAGGTGTAGATGTTATCCAGGCAACTACAGTCACGGCTGGAGCTGCAGGAACTACAGCAATCAACGGCGCTGCTGTTGATTTGAGCGGTTGCGAGGAGATCTTAATTCTCGTTCCATTCGGGGCGATCGTCAGCGGCGCTGTGACTTCGATCAAGTGGCAAGAGGGACCTACTTCTAGCCCAACGACAGATGTTGCTGGAACTTCGATTACGGTCGCGGATACCGACGACGACACGACGAAGAGCCTACGAATCATCAAACCACGAAGCCGATACGGTCGCGTGGTTGTTAGTCGTGGGACGCAAAACGCGACGGTTGGAGCTATCACGTACATCCTTAGTGGATTGCGGGTCTCTCCAGGTGTAGATGGGTCCACTGTTGTTGGCGAAACGCACGTTTCTCCAGCGGCTGGAACTGCTTAGTAGTCTTTGGCTGAAAAGGATCTGGCGAATAGTCGCTAGATCCTACGGAAGAGCGGAACTAACCGAAACGGCTAAAAACGATGGGTCTGCGTAGGACAGTTGAGCCTGCTTCGTATGCGGTTGACATCGCAGAAGCAAAGAAGCAATGCGAACTTGGCGAAAACGCATCGCCACACGACAACCATATTGCTCGTGTCATGGCAGCGGCGATAGCGGATGTCGAAAGACACACAAGACGCGCATTGATTACGCAGACTTGGAAACTCTCCTTGCGTGAGTTTCCGTTTGATGGCCGTATCGAACTCCCGCGTCCTCCTTTGCAGTCAATAACTTCGATTCAGTACGTCAACACGCTTGGAGTGCTGACAACGCTTGATAGTTCGGAATATCAAGTAAGCACGGAAGCAAGTCCAGGTTATGTCGAGCCAGCTTTTTCAAAAAGTTGGCCTACAGTCAGAGCGGAAACTGCAGACGCAATTCAAATCACTTACGTTGCTGGTTTTGGCGCGAGCTACACAAGTGTGCCCCAGCAATATCAGAATTTGATTTACGAGTTAGTTGCGTTCCGTTTTGGTAATCGTGGCGATCAAGACATGAATATACCCAAGCATATCATGTGGTCGCTACAAAGCCTTCGGTGTGGTGCTTTCGGAGAATACTACGGAATCAAATGAAAGCAGCACTCAAGCGCCACAGAATCGACTTTGAAACACCAGTCGAAACGCAAGACGCAACAGGCGAATCACGAATCGATTGGCGTCCGTTCCTAGAGTCGGAGCCTGCGGAGTTTACTTCGCTTAGTGGTATCGAGTCCGTTCGCGGAAGACAGCTCGAAGCACAGACGAAGGCTATTTTCAAAGTCAACAACCGGGAAGGGTACACAACCAAAATGCGAATTAAGTTCGAAGGTCGCATTTACGGCATCACCCATATAAACCCGATTGGTGTTATGCGACGCGAACTAGAAATACTCGTGACCACAACAGCATGACACTAGAAATCCAAATCACTTTCGACGAAGCACAGATTCAGAAGCTGCTAGAGATTCCGCTACTGATGCGGCTAGGTCCGGCGGAACGAGTTCTGAAGGCTATGGCAAAGCCTGTTATAGAACGCGCCAAGTCTATTGCTCCAAGTTCTAGACGAAGCGGAACGCGGAAAAAAATGGGTAAGAACATAACGGAGCACTTCGTAGGTAAAGCCGCAAACACGGTCGACGATTCCGGCAAGCATATCGGCATGAAATACATCAAAACCGAGCGAGGCGGACTGATGATAGTCGGAGGTAAGTACCCACGAGCCAACAAGCAAAACTACGAAGCTGGCGACAAACGAAAGATCGTCTATTGGGGAAAGAAGACGAGCAAGATCAAGCGAATCAACCCAAGTGAACGCTTCATGCAAAAGGCGTTCGATGAAACAAAGCCGCAACAAGTAACAGCCGGAAACGAGCAACTTACGAAAGAAATGAAGGAGCTAAGTCTTGGCTAAAAACCTAAGAGAATCACAAGTCACGATTGCCAGTTCTGGAACTGTCTCGACAACCATTGCGATGGAAAACAATCGGATTCCAGTTGCGATCGTAACACCAGCGGCGTTGACTGGAACAGCATTAACGTTCAACGCTTCGTTTGATGGCGCGACGTTCTTTCCTGTTTACTACGAGTCAACAGCGTACTCCGTAACGACAGCGACGAGCCGATTCCATTCATTGAATCGAGCTGCGTTTGAGGGAGTAAAGTTTATGCAAGTCGTTAGCGGTTCGGCTGAGGCAGCTTCTCGAATAATCAAGGTAATCAGCGGCGAATAATGGCAAGCGACGTTGGTAAAGCACTAAGGACTAGATTGCTTCAGGATGCAGCCCTAACGGGCCTAATCGGGACACGATTCTATCCTGATGTTATCCCGCAAGGTGCTGCTTTGCCTGCCGTCAGCTACTACAAGATCTCGACGCAACGAGAACACACGCTACTTGATTGCACCAGGCTTGCCCACTCAAGAATTCAGGTTGATTGCTACGCAGAAAAAGCCAACGGCGGCAGAGATAAAGCGAACGACATAGCACATGCGATTCGCAACTCTGGCATTTGTGGCTTTCGTGGTACTGTTGACGGAATAGCAATCCAAGCTGTCGAGATAGATAGCGGCGATTACTACGACAACGATCCGCCAACTGATGGCAATCAACAGCATCGTTACATCACTTCTTTCGATTTCATGGTTCACTATTTGGAGGCCGCATAATGCCAGCACTAACATCACCAGCAGTCGGAAACGGAACCACGGTTTCCGGTTTGGGCCAGACTACTTTCGTCAAGAAGGTAACCGGAGCCAAGGAGAAGATTGGTACTTTCGATACCACTGATCTCTCTACGACTGCATACAAGACTCTTGAAAAGCAAGACTTGGCGGACAACCCAGTAGTTACCATCGAGTGCTACCACATCGGATCGGCAATTTCTCTTGGTTCGGTTGGTACGTTCACTATCACCTATCCTTCGGCTGGTTCGTTTTCTGGTTCTGGGATTGTGACGGCAGTCAACTATCCAGACGCCGAAAGTGGTAGCGCTATGATGTGCAGTTACGAAGTGACATTCGACGGAATCACAGGTCCAGCATTCACAGCGGCATAATGAAAGTTGAACTTCAACAACATAGCGGAATCCGATACGACGGGGAGACTGTCGTATTCGATCAATGGCAAGTCTTTGCGACAGGGGCTAACGGCAACCGAGTGCTTGTCGGTTACTTGTCGCATGACGAAGAGATTCCGTTGATGCTGGTAACCAATCAGCCAGTCAATATAGTGCGCGAGCTTGTAACCAAGTGCGAAGCGATAACCAAGCGAACGGTTCTACCTCCAATGGAAATTGTCGAGCCTCCAGAGATTGACAATTCCGCAGGTGAAGACGATTACACAGACGACGAAGAGGACGACCAGGATAATGATTAGCCGAGATAAGTTTTTGGCACTCAAAGCGAAGCGATACTTGGACGAAAAGGTACTTGGAGAAGAGTACCGAGTCCAAAGCATGAGCGAAGCGGAGAAAGCAGACTACGAAATCAAGTTGCAGGACAAAAAATCAGGCATGAGCTACAAGAAAGCTCGAGCTTTGTTTCTTTGTCGAGTCCTAGTCGATTCGACTGGCGATCGATTGTTGCTCGATTCCGATTGCGATGCTGTAATGGCGATGGATGGAAAGATCACTTCCGCATTGTACGGTGTGGCTCAGGATCATTGCGGGTACAACGACGGAGACATTGAGGAGCTTGTAAAAAACTCCGAACCGGCAGCAGGCTAAGGCTTGCTGCCAGACTTTGCTTTGCGTGGGGTATTGCAGATGTTCAGGCATGGCTGGAGACAGTGCCAAGTTATGTGTTAGATTTTTGGGTGGCGTTCGATTCGGTGGAGCCGATTGGTGAATCATGGAAGCAATCAGCACAAACGCAATGTCTGATCGAGCGGCAAATCGAACTAGAGGCAATGAAGGTCGGAGCGACGTTTGAGCCTTCCACGTTCGAACGCCACATGCCAGCGCGGTACATGCCGGAGCCGAAGCGACAAACGAAGCGAACGAAAAAGATAGCCAAGACGGAATTCGAAACACTTGGAGCCTCATTAGGGCTAGGAACAGTAGTCAGAGCACATTATGGGCACAACAATAAATCTGGCTAACATCGCACTTGGTTTCGACGCGTCGAAGATTCAGAAGGGCGTCGATCTATCTGCGGGTGAAATTCGAAAGCTGAACAGTGCTTTCCAAAGTTCGATTTCTGGTGTTGATCGCTACAACCAGGAAATGCAGGTGCTCGACAAAGCACGCAAAACGGGTGCATTGACGGCGCAAAGAGTCGTGGAGATTGAAGCGACGTTAGCGGCAAAGTACCAAATAGGCGTGCAAGAGGCTAAGGCAGCAGCGAAGGCAGCGGAAGAACTTGCTAAAGCCAGAGCAAAGCAAAATGAAGTAAGCGAGGTATCGAAAAAGAAGGAAGGCGGAACTTCTGTTAGTGAACTAAAAAGCACTTTAGCACAGTACGCTAGCCTTGCTGTCGCATTTCGCGGTGTTCAGGCTAGCATGAGCTTGGCCGCGTCAGCCGAGAGTAACAAGATATCGCTAGAAGTCCTCACGGGCTCCATAAGCAAAGCAAACTACCTTTTCGAGGAGTTTATCCAGCTAGATAGGTCGTCTCCTTTAAGTCGTTCTGATTTCTCTAGGTCAGCACAGACGTTGATCGGCTACGGGTTAGCGGCAGAGTCAACCATACCAGCACTTCGAGCACTTAGCGAAGTCTCTATTGGCAACGCAGACCGCTTTCAATCGCTATCTCTAGCTTATGGACAAGTAACCGCGAACGGAAGGCTAATGGGTCAAGAAGTCCTCCAGATGGTCAACGCAGGCTTTAATCCGCTACAAGAAATTAGTCGAACGACCGGAACGAGCATGCTAGAGCTTAAAAAGCAAATGGAGGCTGGTGCGATATCGGCTGAGATGGTTGAAGGTGCGTTCAAGTCTGCGACTTCTGAAGGTGGTCGTTTCTACGACATGAACGAACGTCTAAAGAATAGCGCAGCCGGTCAGTATGCAAAGATGAAGTCTGATGTTGAGATGCTGGCAACTGAGATTGGAACGAGTTTGCTACCAGCGGCTAAGTCTCTTATGGAAGTTATGAACGCTGGAGCAAATTCTAAAGGGC
>JAULBV010255700.1:0-11422 GCA_032358295.1 Pterothamnion heteromorphum | reverse complement strand
GCGGACGTGGAAAATGGCGGTGGCCGGTGAGGACGACGGCGACGGCGCAAGACATCAACCCCGTTGTATGCATGGACGATTTAATTACGAGGTCATGTTAGATCTGTATATATTTCTATCGGATAAATTTTGAATAAAGCTAAAACCAATTAAATTATGCAGAGACCTTAGAAGCTCATAGTACAGTTCCGTAATCGTTCCGTTTTTAGTAGTTTGTGATTCTGGACTTGGGCCGACGCTCTCATGTTGAGTGGACCGAGAGCTGCTGTCGTTGGCCCGGTTAGTTTCAAAAGCTCTGAGAGAAAGTAACTCGAAGCGCGCACAAACTACAATTGCGGGGCGAGATAACCTCCATCGACCGTAATATACGGTATAGAGTGTACAGAGTATACATAGTGGGCGGTGTAAGATACTACCGCCCGGCATTGGATGCATGGCGGGAGTGAGGTGAAGTAACAGCGTGTTGCGATGGTCGTATGATATATGGGCAGCGCAGGGCGAATACAACACGAGCAATGAGCGCGCGGGAGGCCGCAGTCATCGCCGAGACGGCGATCATCGCCGTTTCGGCGATGACTGCGGCCATCATATTCTTTCGGCTTCATCGACACCCCAGTGACGTAGGACTGTCCGCCATCGTCAGCGCTGCCGGGCGGCTGTGACATATATGTGGCTATAGCAAAATCATGATCCCCGTTGCCGCTGTGACGCTGGCGGAAAAGCCAAGCACGCAAGTCGCTGCAACCGTGGGCGTCCGGTTTTAACCGGTCGTCTCCGTCCCTGAGTTGGGTCGCCGTGGCTTAGCCGCAAGGCGAAGGCGGCTGCCGCCATGCGGTGCTGCACTGGTTCGAGACTTGTGGCACGCAAATTGTCTGGACATCGGCCAGCAGCGGTCAGACTCGCATTTCATTCAGCGCGTACTGTATCCTACATTGTTTAAATTATATTAAAATATAGAATACGTTTCATCTTTGGGGCCCTGCGACAGGCGAGTTACGCCAGAGCTCGAGAGCGATTCGAGACCGGCGGGCGATGGCACTCGAGGGCCGTGCCAGCAGCCCGTGCTCGCGAATGACGGCCAAGTCGCGCCGCTCCCGCGTGTGCCTGCGTTTGAAAAACAGCAGTTCGACACCCGCGCATTCGCTGGCTGCGTTGGGTTGGGTGAGGGCGTGCTCTCGGCGCAATCGGAGTGGCGGACAGCGCGAGTAGCCGGTCGGCCGGCACAAGACCTAGTCCTACTTTTGCAGCCCACGGTCCACGTCCGACGTGGACCATGGGCTACAAATGCAGCGCAATTGCGCTGCATTCAGCTTAAGCTGACGCGCAGTGCCAGGCCGAGGTGAGCGGCCGGCCGCAGGCCCGCACACGGGGGACAAGGAGCGCGATCATCGTGAGCGGCCGGCCGCAGGCCCGCACACGGGAGACAAGGAGCGCGATCATCTTGAGCGGCGTGATGGTGGACAGCTTGAGCCTGAGGCGCGCCGGTTGGCGGAGGTCACCCTTGCTAGAGCGAAGTCGCTCTGGCAAGCTGACCTCCGAACGTACGAGGATCAGAATGAGGTGGTGGCGGGGCACTTCGGTGGCATGCTGGTGTCGTGCGCGCTCGGGTACCCGAACCGCAGGTATTGGCGCAAGCCCGTGTCCAAGTGTGGAGGACGATACGGCCGCGGGTGGGCAGGTCAAGGTGCAGTAGAATGACACGGCGAGCGGTGACAATACGGCACGTGTGCTTACGTGGTGTCGTGCATTTCAGGCTCGACGACGCCGGCGTCGGCGTCTCCGTGCACGCCGTTGTAAAAATACACGGCGAAGGCGAAGCAACATGAGGAAAACAGTAAAAAGCGATATGGGTATGGCATTTTAGATTCCTGATGAGTCGCGCACACGTAGGGCAAATGAATTGAATTTCAATTGAAAAATGACAGGTGCTATTTTAATTTCACTACGCGCGTGTCTAGCTTCTGCAAATAAAAAGCAGCATGTACGAGAGCGTCGCGCAAGCTGTAATTGATACGCAACCGCTCCGCACTGGTTACCTTGTTTTGCGCACTCTGCTTATTGCCAATTCGCGGTACGTCTAAACGATATCGGTATTGGATTTGAGAAACGCCTCAACCCAGTACCGCCAACAAATGTATTGTTGGCCAGTGAACTGTGCCATTATGTAGCTCTCGCGGTGAACATGAAACGTTCGCCCCTTCGTAGTCAGCAGAGAACAGCACGCTTCCCGTACTGTTCTTAGAACGCGGCCGCGGGCGCCGCGCGCTCTTCATCGCGCGCTGGTGCGGACGAGATGCGGTCGCAGTCTTCAGTCGCGCCCAGGCGCGGACGACGCATGATCGCCATCACGCGCATGCGCAGGATTGGCGAGATCGGCAGAGCGCGCGGGCGCGGGCGCTTCATGCTTGGCGTCGCGCGCGTGCGATGGCGCGGAAAGCTCATCATGACGAATGAGGGCGCGCGCGCCGTATTCTGCGTCGAATTCAGCGATATCTCTGTCTTGCTCGATTGCGGGTTCCGGAAGATCGGCGGCGCCAGCGGCAACGGATGCGTCATACTATGTATCGCCAGCGAGGGCGGGTGCGATGTGCTCAACATCGTGCTCGGTTACCCGCGTGGCGTGCCACGCTGATTGCCACCGCCGTGCAATGCGCCACCGCGACCAGCGCCGCCGCGACAAACGCAATACCACGCTTTCGCCCCGCGCTGCGTCAGGAATGCACCCAGAGTCGCAGGCACGCGGTACAGTACCGCGAGTCAAAGTAACTTAGGCTGCAGTATTGCTGATCAGCTGAACATGCAGGGGCGAGGCAAAAACCAGCGCAGCGCAGCTATGAGGATCTCTTCTCCGCTACAGGTTGCCCAGCTGTTCCATGGAACATGGAATGTTGCTGTGTTGCGTGGCTGCCTCAGTATGCATACTGACTCAGTATGCATACTGATACAGGTCCGCAACTGTTGTCTCAGTATTACTGAGACAGCTCTGCAGTACAGCAACAGTGCACGCCGCCGCACCGAGATTCAGCCGTCTCGAAATTAGCGTTCTTGACGGTGCCTACTTCGGCGGCGAGACTCGGGTAGTCGTGAAAATGGGGCACGCTGGAACCACAACGACTGAACTACTGTATCTTACAACCTGACTTAACTCTTCGCGCATCCTGCCCCATTTTTCTTCGGCTTCGTCTTTGAACTTTCGCCGTTTCGTACCGCATTCTGTATGGGTGGCGGTTCGCTGCATGACCACGCCGAGATCTGATGCGGGATACATTCGCCGCGCATCACGCGACTCGTGTTGCCGTCTTTGTCCGATTTACGGTGTGGCAAAGAAGAGCCGCTTCGCGAAGTTTGAGTTCGGACGACACCCAACGGACGCACTATTTTGAAGCGTCCTGGACGATATATGTTTGATGAAATGATTCGTTAGAGTAGTCTCATGGCTACTATTGCGGTAGGACGTACCGCTGCTGTACGCTAAAAGTTTCGTACCGTTCCTTGAGTCTCCGGCAATTGCAGAACTTGCTGCATCCGGCCAAGGGGCAGTGTAGTTCAAAAACTGTGCGTATTCACTGTTGGCATACTGAGCCCAGAGTGCCGCATGGGAGCACACTGAATGGGGTTGGTTGCGGCCTAATTCTGTACATGATGAAGGAGGTGCGCGTGCGTGATCGATCTGTAGACCTCCCGAAAGCAGTGGTTGAACTTTTCGCCCCTCTGCGTTCATCGGAGGGGAATCAAAATGTATGGGAGCGAAAGGCCGATACAAAGCCCTGCGCTTACGAGATGTAAATGTTCAACATAACGGTTCTGAAGTACTACTTCAGAATCGGAAGTAGCGAGGTCCCAGGCCAGCGTTTCGTGCAACCTTAATAATTCTTCGTCATTTTTTTTCATTTCCTATAGCCGCCACCTTCTTTTCCGAAGTTCTGTTTATGTTACCTCATAGAGGTAACATAAACAGAACTTCGGAAAAAAACTTCATAAACCTGATCGTGATGTTATAGGACCAGCCTTTTATCAAAGTGTGCTTTACTTAATTCGTCCGTTTCATTAGACTTTCCACAAGTTCCACAAGTACATGTGAAGCACAGAGAATATGGAGAATTTTTGTTTTCACGACCTAGACAACGACGGCAGCGTAGTACGAGGCGGCAGCATGAGGGATGTTCAGGCTAGATGTGGAGTAAATAGTACTTTATACGTTCGCTTTCAATGCGGGTGGGTGTTTCAATTGCACCTTCCGAACACAGTGCAGTTTACACGAATGGGTATCTTATAACCATGCGTGTAAACAGTACTGAAGACGCCGTCTTCAGTCTGCGTGAAGAGAGAATATATCCTCTCTGAGGATATATTCTCTCTTCACGCAGAACGCATGCGCGCATGGATAATGTAGCTTTACTCTCTCGTAGAAGAATTGTGACGCCGTGTGAAAGAAGGATTTTGTGAGAATCTCACAAAATCCGTCTTTCACACGGCGATGGACCTTTGCTACAGTAGCATAGATACATCAGATGTATCTATGCTGCTGTAGAAACGGTACATCTCACAAGATTATCTTAGCAGGGTCGCCAATAAGGCATATTATTTAAACTGTCTGAGTAGTATGCTTCACAGACAGCGGGTTGTACAGATGTAGATGTTTATGAAGACCTTCTCCATCCGTTTCCTCTATGCGTCGTACTGACACGCTGCACTCGTTTGTCGCCCTCGTTCTACGCGTAAAAATTCGCACCCGTCTGCTAGGCCATATTCCCACTTTGTAGCATACTCCACGCTCTTCTTTTCAAGCGTCTATGCGCCTGTCTGCTCTCACTTACGGCCACAGTGGGCACAAGGCAGACCAGACATGGAGTAAAAGTGTATATATTATACTTATACAGTGCAGTGACTGAGCCGCGCAATAAACGTCCGGCACGATACCTGCGGATTGTCTATACTGAATAAGTTATACAGTATAATGCCCTATCTTGCACCTCAGTGAGATACCCAACGTGAAAACGTGCTGCACCCGGACATCATTGCCGTGCGCGAATGCACCATGGTGCATTCGCGCACGGCAATGATGTCCGGGTTTATGTGCACCGGGAGCGCCACCAATTGTTGGTACCACAACAATGGTGCCAACAATTGTTGGCGTTCACGGTGGTGCATTCGCGCATGGCAATGATGTCCGGGTGCGTGATGGACATGAAGAACATGAGTGCAGACCACAGCAACGGGGACAGCACGGCGCTGAAGTGCCCCAGGGCGAAAAGAGCAACGTGCGCCAAGCCCAGCTGGAGTTTCTCGGAGAAGAACATCTCGATGTTGCGGCCCAGACGCGCGCCTACACCACTGTCTAGCGGCAGATTGTGAAGTGACTACTGCCGAATAACTGTCCCCACGGCAGCGTCGACCGCCAGATGAGCACCACTCGGTCCGCCGCCGCGAAGTCCGACCCAAGCGCTAGCGGCTCCAGATACAGGTGCGACTTGTAAGTACATGTACGGCAGGTGCGCCTTGAGCGTGCCCAGAAGCCCGGTTCACCCGCCCGTCGGCTCTTCCGTCAACTCCACGCCCGCCCGCCGGTTAGCTCGAAACGCCGCGCTCGACTAGAGCTTCACACTACGCGCGCTTACTCCGTCTGCCACGCTTGTTACCTACGTAAAGCATGCACGGTTTTGCGGCTTTTTCGAGAGTACTGTAATAGTAGCTTCGTACTTCTGTGCTGCAGAAGCATATGCCGCACGCATGAATATTGAATTTGCCCCCCTGGCGCACTTCGGCGTCGACGATCACGTGGAACCACGCCATGTACATCTCGTACTTTTACATGGCGTAGGCGTCGAGCACGGCCACCGAGTACCCGGGGCGACGCGACGTCGACGTCGATTTTAGCATGCACGAGTAGCGCGGCTGCGAGCGGTGGCGGTTCGGGCAGCGCGTCATGCACAGCTAAAAGGAAAGGAAAACAGGCGCGCCTCGACGTCCTCCGCGTGAGCGCCCTCCATTGAGCGGCGCTCAGCGGAGCGTTCTCCATGCTTTACGCGAGCGGCGCGGCCGGCTTGGCCGGCGTGCCCGTCTGGCGTTCCGGCGCGGACGTCAATGCACCCAGCTGCGCGTCGTTGACAGCACCGGGCGGGAATGTGCGCACGGGTTAAGCGCTAGGCGCATTGCCATTATGCGGACCGGCGCTGGCGCGGTTGTTGATACATGCGCGGACAGCAGCCCGTCTAGCGCGACCGCGACGAGCGCGGCTTCGTCGGACGACGCGGTCACGGATAGATGCAGCAGGTCCAGCGCCGGTAACGCCGTTTCGCACGCGCACGATAAGCCCGATTCGGCAGCGGGTACCTGACCACATGGTGAGCTGCGGCACGAGCGGAGACGCGAAGGACGCGGTCTTGCGCGCAATGCGCGGAACTTCAGCGGGCGTGAGAAAGACAAGGTTTTCAGCAGCTGCGTGAGTGTATGCGGCGACAGCGGCGACAGTTGGGGGTGGATGCAATGGCAAGGGCAGCGGTGGACGTCGCAGGCCGTTGCAACGACGTGTTTGGGAGGCGGGGTAATATCCACATCCGGCCGCTTAGTTTCGGCGCCGTGCGTCAGCGCTACCTAACCCAGTGCACGCTCGTCGTCGTCGTCGCGTTGCAGAGCATGTATCGAAAAGATCAGAAGCGTTCTTTGTCTTCGTAGCCGCTAATTCCGCAACAAACCATGCAGGCGGACATCCCTAGCTAATAATGCGCGCGCGCAGCACCGCGCGGAAGCACAGAGATAAGAGCGCGGAGATCAGCGCGGGCTCAGAGGACGGGTGCGTAGCGAACAGCTCGAATCAACAGCGCGGGCGCCCGGTGAACAGCGCAAGCCAACAGGCAGAGCATGGGGCAGGGCGCTGAGAGCGAGCTCGAGCGCACAGAGAACAGAGATGCAAGATCAGAGCGAGCGACAGGGACACCGGGTGACACGGGCTCAGTGCGAGAGAGAGGCACAACCGCAGCCCGTACGCGGGGAAGGGAGATAGAGCTAAGCGATCGATGGGCAACCTATAGCCCGAGTTGGGGTTGTTATGCATGTATTGAATGCTCGACAACGTGACTGAGCGCAGCGCGGTAATGAAAGAGCGAGACAGGCTCCAAGGTGGCGAGCGTAGTATCGGGCCCTGAACCAAGGGGATAAGGACGACGACCACTGCGAGCAGATGCCAAGCAGTGCCACCCACGACACGTAGAAGAAGTACTACTTTGTAGCTTCCTAGTAGGCACGGGTCGAGGGAGTTGAGGCAGCGTCGGGGCGGTAGACGTACAGGTCAGCGCGACGGCTCGTACGGTACATGGGTCTATATTTTCATTAAAGGATTAAAGATTACATTTATTTTGACTTGGCAGTGTGTATCACGCACCCTCTACTAATACGGTACTATACCCTCCTACGGTATACAATCTGCACTAAATCGCCCGGAACTGCGCAACCAAACGTGCAAATCGGGTTTTGTTGCGTGCGTTGCACTCCCACAGTCATTCCTCATCCGAATATGTAAAATTCACTTGACAGTGACATGATCGGTTTCGCACCCCCTGATCGGATCCAGAAGCAAAGTGTGTTCCAAATGTAGGTAATCAGGCTGCCTGATTGCCTAAATTGGTCATGCAGGACCAAATGTAGGCAATCACGCTGCAGTCTCTTCTTTCGAGTAAATTAATAATTTAGGTACGCCGGATGTTGAGAAAAGTACAGGAAGCCGCAGAAGTCGATGCGTATGACGACTTTACAATGCAAGGGATCTGGTTGCTTGGTCAAAGCACTCGTGCTTACCATGTACTGTAATGCGCGATTCACTGCAACAAGCATAGCAGTGAATCGCGCATTGTCTCATTCGTCTGCAAGGTACTGTCGCGCTCCGCCACCTTCAAGCCCACCACGGCGGGTGCAATCCTCTTGGTTGTTCCGGAGAAATTTAAGAAAGCGTGATACCGCAGCCACTGTGGCTGCTGTATCACGCTTTGATTGTTACAGTTTTGACAGCTTCGCGTCTTTGGCCTGGTCGGCACTATGTGTAAGGTTCTCCAGACCGAAGTTGCAGACTTTTGGACAATCTGAGATCCGCCTGCATTCGCATCGATACATGACGCAGAGCAGTATGTAGCTGTTGGGCAGGTCACAGAACAGTGGATGTTATGTTACTGTTTCATGACCGTAGAAGCTGCTTAGTATGCATATGCTTCATATATACAGCCATACTGTAGAAGCATGAGTTCATGAACGAAGTCTTAGTACTGCTTCATTCTGTATCGTACACTTAGAAAATGGAGCTCATGTTAGAAGTCATGTGAGAAGTAGAAGACCATGAACTAAGTTGGGCGCGCATGAGAGCACTGCTTTTTCTGTGTATCAGTTCAATAATTGTATAGAAGCCGACGATGACTAATTCCTTGTCAGAGTTCAGAACTTTGCGGCCGGCTACTGTACTTGAAAGCCAATTTGTTCGGCTGTACTGTACCCAGCAAGGAGTGGATTTATCGCGGGCTATAAACTCCTGCAACTTGGTGGAGTTCATTGCCCGGTTACGGTGCTCCTGAAGTGCCCCGTACCCGGGTACTTGCTGTTTTACTGTCGATAAATACTGTAGTGCGTTTAGCTCCATGCCGTAAATCCATCGTGATGATGTACCGAACCGTAGTACAGCATACAGGAATAGTACTTCCGGCGGCTGTGTGTAAACCGCTGCAGTACCAAGAAGTAACGAAATATACCCAAACTAAAATTAATTTTAACATCGTGGCTCAGTCTTGAGAAATTACACAGACTCGGAGTGGAAAAGTCGATGCCGACCCGGGGAGACATTGAGCACTCTATTCTCCAGCTAAAAAAATACCACCAGTATCAAAACTGCCAAGGTGATCTCGAATGCCAAAATGCGTGCACAACATTACGTACATTTACTGTATTTTGGAATTTGATACAAATGAATGAAGTGAAAACTACTGTACTTGGTTAAACATACGCATATTTACATCCTATACCGTACAGTGTATTCGCAGTAAAGTTGAAGTCTCATTAGTACATACCGATGGTATGCGCAGGTCGGCCAGCGGCCTGCGCAGCTCCAGCTCGGTCAGCCGCCCCACCGACGCGTTCGCGCGGAACGACATGCTCTCAATCAAACTACATTCTTGGCCATGCGGTTCCACGGCGCCGACAGCGCAAACGTGAAGAAGTGGAGCCCCAGCTCGGGCCCCAGCAGCGCGCTCGTCGTCCAGGCCTCCGGCAGCAGGTAGTCTGCGTGGACAGGTTGATGAAGTAGTCGCAGGCGCTCACATCCAGCACCGTGTGCATCGCGTTGATCGTGTTGAGCAGCATGGACACGTCGCCGTACGTGATTGGGTCGCTCGACAAGATGTGCACGTTGACGTACTCATTCTGCGCGCATATCACCGCCACACCCGCCCGCCCGCTTGGTCGCCGACTCGATTTTCAGGTCGAAGTAGATTGCGTACATGTTGCCCGGGTGTTGTAGCCGCGACGGAGCGGCGGCATCAACGCCATTGTCTGGTCGTAAATCTGCATAAAAATACGCTAGATTGGCGTCACTTCGGCCGGTAGCCGCGTCCGTGTGTGACGCGTTCGCTCGCGCAGGGTTAACGGCCGACGGCGACAGATGGCGGAACGGGCGAAGAAAGACGACCGCAGTAGCACGAGCGCCACGTAGCAGAGACGCGTGCGGGTGCGCGCAGCGAGAGCGGCGTGAGCGGCGAGGCGCACAGCGACATGATGTCACCGTACGCCTCGCCGCTCTCTCCCCATGTCTTGCCATGAGGGCAAGACGTGCCATGTCTGACGTGACCCGTCATGTCTGCCATGACCCGTCTCGTCGTTCTCGCCCCATTGGGGCGAGGACGACGAGACGGACCAGGCAGCAGATGGACGGTCGGTGACTTCATGAGTGTGCAGGCGGGGCGAGGGTGTGTGAAGTGTATAATAACAGTGGGTGGGGATATCGCCAGGCTGATGAGCAGGACGCTGCGGTGCATGGGCCGGAAGCACGGGCGGTGGCGCGGCTGGCGCGCATAGGGGCGCGCGTGACGGGAACGAGGGCAGTCGCCAACGGGCGCAAGCTGGCGACGTTGCGGCCCGGCGCGGCTGCGGCGGATCGCGGGTGTGTGCACACGAGGGTGTGTGCACACACCCGCGATCTGCTGCAGCCACGCATGCATGTGTGGACACGGCGATAGCGGACGAAGCGTGGAGGGATACAGGCTCCGGCCGGGTGTTGCGCGGGACTCACAACGGCCGAGGCGCATGTGCGCGCGAGCACTTGCCGAGCGCGCAGGACGCGTCTCGTACGTAACTTTAGCCACGTGTGGGGTTAGTTCAGATAAGTTAAGTACGAGTCGTACTTGTACTAGTACAATCGAGCAGGACGTCATACGGCAGGGCACGGAGCGGTATATGCACCAGCCAGTACGAATGCACTGTGGCACCGCCACGTCACACGCCCGTTAGCCAACGCCCTCGCCCGAGCACTGCGCGCCGCGAGTAGTACACGGCGGCCTCGCGGAGCTCTTCCAGCCACCGCACCACGTCCTCCGCGTCCCGTCTGCCCTAGCTGCCCTGTTTGTCGTACTGGACCTCGCTCAGGCCGCCAACATCACACACAAGTTTCCGTCCTCCACGTGTACGCCACGTACGCCCACTGCGGAAGTCCTCATGGTCCCACCCGGCCATGCTGCGTCCCACCGCCCCGCGCACCGCCCGCTCCGCTCGCTCCGCCTGGCTCGCCAGGTCCGCGTCGTCATGCTCCCACACAGGCTTCTGCACCCCCACCGGCCGGCCTGCCGTATCGTACACCACGGGCGCATCCCCCACTTCCCCGCACATCCTCGCCACACACACCTCCGTGACAGCGTACCCTCGGCGCACGAGCGCCGGCAGCAAGCGCACCGCGGGCGGCTGCAATCACGACGGCACGGGCAGTCGCATACTGAACTCGGGCATGAGGACTGTAAAAGAAACCAACAGCCATAATGATAAAATCTAACATTTTAAAATATCCAGCACGTATTATGCATACGATACTATGCCCCAAGTAGCGATAAAACCTGTACTAAATAGCGTTTAACTACTAAACCACACGTGCGAAACTTGTTATGTTGCCTGCGTTGCTCTCATACGGTCGTGACGCATCCGTACATGTAAAAAATATCGCACCTTGAAAATATCGGTTTCGCACCCCCTGATCGGATCCAGAAGCAAAGTGTGTTCCATATCGACTTACATCCTCTAGACTCGTCACTCCTCGTACGCAATGTCACATGTCCGCGTATTGTGAATACATCATGGATGATTCCCGCACATTCTTCCCTTTCGAACCCGCCGCGCGGCGCGATATGCGTATCCTTTCCGGTTCAGCGCCAGTTGCATGACGTTCTGTCCTCCGCGGTCC
>JAULBV010255589.1:0-11425 GCA_032358295.1 Pterothamnion heteromorphum | reverse complement strand
CTCGGAACCCCAATTCGGTGTGGACCGAATTGGGAAGCACCTGCTTCCGTCATGAGCACGCAAATGGGACGGACCGAAAGGGGTTGTGCACTTGATGAGCTGCACCCGTTTTCGGTGGTGCCACGTAGAACAGAGAGTCAGTGCCACTTGCCAGTGTCCATCCATGCAGTGCCACAGATACTGATCCAACAATAGTGTCGCTTGGTTGTTGTCTGTGCTGTACTGTACAGCCGACCTATGTCGGTCAGTCAAGTTCTGTGATCGTACGAGGTTCACGGTGAGGGTCGACGACTGTGACGGCGGGAGTCTGGCTTTGTCATCGGTTTTATCAGGTTTTACGTCAAGAAGGCCGCTGGAAGTTGTGGAGCGGCCGCTCCAGCTCCGCCCGGGTGATATCGACGTTGGGCGACACGGCATGGTCTCGGAGCTGTACGAAAACTACTGTATTGGGCTTCTGGGTAGTTCAGTCAAGTGTTAGTTGTGACCTTTCAAGTTTGGTATCTGTATTGTACTGTACTTTGTGAGCTAGCTAGTATATCAATAGGACTACTAGTCCTCCTGAGAATCATGTACCTATCTCACTGAGATATTCTTTGCTTGATACTCACACTCGATAGTCGTTTAGTGTGACAATTAGGACTTGTGACACATCCGTCGACGATGAGGAAGGAGGAAGAAGGAGTTGCTGGCACTTCAACAGCACTTGTAGCCGCGTATGTGCGCCTGAGGATCACAGACTGTAGCTGTCTAAGAAAGCATCTATCGAATAAGCTTGTTATGCGCTCGTAGTCAAGGTCTTCCTCCTCCTTGACCGATACAATACACGAGGCGCTGCGCCTATGCGTAGCGGTACAGTATCCGTACTGTACTGCGAGTCAAGCTTGATTCCCAGTGCAGTGCTGCTCTATGGTGTTTCATAGTATACGCATATGCGCAAAAACAACTCTGTACCGATTCCGTAGGGCAGATTTTCCCGATACGGGGCGCGCCGCGCGCCGTACCATGCAAGAAGCCATGACTGTATCACACGGAAGTGTTTCAAGATACGTACCCCCATGTACACTACTGAACCTCGTCGTTGACGCCAACATCCCTTCCTTCCCGCACGGATTATCAGTGAACGTAAAAACTGGACGGGGTCGTGACAATGGAATTCTGCCGGAGGTCACAGGAACTGTTCCCGGATGTTACGTTGCTGCTGGTTGGGACTGCTGCGGTGTCCATCAGCGGCGATTCTCGTTATTTTCGAAGATACAACTTAAAGATTTAGATGTCAGCTTCACAGTACAAGTGTTGGAGACAGGGCGGTGTCGGTTGCTGCTGAGGTTGTAGTCTCAACTGAAGGCTACAAGGGGGGTGGCAAGTGGGGCGGCACAAGGCGCTGGTTGTCGGTGTCTCCCCCGCTTTCGTTTTTCCTCTGCCGGGCGGGTCTCTCCCGTAAGGAGTCGCAGACGTTCACAACGCTCACAACTGTAAATGTTCTATGAATACAACTAATGTATGTTCATGAGCTTCTCGTGAGCTTGTCTAATGCACAAATTGAAGTCATCCGGACCTTCGAATTTCGAAGGCTGCGATGACTTCAACTGCCATGTTTCGAAGTTCGAAACATGGCAGATGAATAGCAATACAGCACGGATCCTTACTCAGGGTCGCTTATCACCACTTGACTACCACCGAAACACTCCCCGAGGGTCGAGTGCGGGTAATAAACTGTACCCGGAAAGGGTTATCTCGGACCCAACGCTTCGCTGCGGGTTTCATGCCGAATTTATCCTGGTCTCCCTTCACTCGCTCCACCATCCCTCCCTCTCTGTCCCGCACCGCTTTCCCTGGGACCCACAACCGCCTGTACATCTACCCAATCCACTCAACCGCCTACACATCACCTCTAGCAATGTCCGATCCAACTCCTCCGGCGCAGCCGTCCGCTTCAAACGAAGCCATGCCCACCATGTCATGCAACACGTTCATCACCAAGACCGGTTTCCGTCCGGAGAAGTCCGCTCTGGTCGACGGTCTCTGCTCAGCGCTCCTATGCTCCGACGAACGCAGTGCGCTTTGCGACGTCACGATCGTCGCCTCGGACGGAGTGGCTATCCCGGCCTGCCGCCCCTTGCTCGCGCACCGATCGCCTTACTTCAGACCACTTTTCTACTCGGACTTTGCAGAGGCGGCCAACGGGAAGGTCGATCTGCCGTTCTCGTCGAAGTACGTTCGCGACGGGATCCGTTTTCTATACAGCGACGAGTCGGAGATCGTCGCCACGGCCCTATTCCATATAAGCCTTGCTTTGAGTGGGGCCAGAACCCCTATGAAAAGCACCTTCTCCAAAGATCTTCAAGACCTTGTCTCTCTCGCAGAGATTGCGGACTATCTTCAAATCGACAGTCTCTCGCACCGCATCGGAGACACCGTTGAAACTCTGTTCGCCAATGTGGGCTGCATGTCTTGCGCCGTCATTGAAGCAGCTCACGTGCATTCCACCGGCGCTCTGCGTCACTGCAAGCCCGCTATGCTGATTGATGGCATTCTTTCATGCCCTGCACGATGCTTTGGCATTCCGTATACCTCGCTTTGTGAGAAACGGACAAAACATGATGCGCCATCCCGTGTTGTGCCGCCTGACGATGCACCCCCCGAGGTACCACTGTCTTCGACGGAATACAACGGGAATTCCCCATCGGACACGTATGGTTTGATGATACTTGACTTGAGCGCATGCACGCTACGCAGGATTTTCGAATATGCTGAACCATGCCGAGCCATGTCGAACCAGTTGTACGAAGTCAATGACGCTTGGGACCTCGAAGATGCAGACGAGATGCTTATCGGCCTGCATGCCTGGGCGAGTCGTGGTGGCTGTGTAGAAGAGCAAGACGACGATCGCTGGGCTTTGGCAAGGGAACTAGCAGATAAGATCGATATAAGTTCCTTTGATCCTGAGATTCTGGTGTCCGTTGCAGAGAAGAGCGAGTTGCTCTCAAAGGAGAAACTCTATACCACCATGAGAGAGACCATGCTGCGCACCTCATCAAGGCTTAAGAAGGAAAAGGTCATTTTATCCGAGAACAGAAGGGCGCTTGAGGATACCAAAGCAGAGTTGGACAGGACACGGGAAAGGCTGACAGAGACTGAAATGATGTTGGAGGAAGACCGCCCAGCATCTTTTCTGGCTCGAAGGAATCAAAGGCTTTAATCTTCAATATTCCGCGTGGCAGCGATGTTCATGTTTCAGTCCTCGGTAAACAGACTAGTTCGAAGAGTCAACTGTGAAAGCAAAGTTTGTAGGTGTCATGCTAGGTGGAACGCCCAGAACTTGGGCATAGATGCACTTATGGACATTTAGCGCTTCTGAATGTTTGGCCACAATCTCGCCTTGTTCCCCACTTGGAAACGAAGCCGAAATGTCGCCAATGCTCATCGGTCCACGTAAGTAACTTGATGCAGTAGAGACTTGTCTTCTCTGTATCAATATACTGATGGAGGGTCATGCTGCCCTGCCCATGACCGCTCCCAGCGGGACGGTTTGCTGGAGTGCACCGTATATACATGCAACGGACACGCAACACTAGCACCACAGTATGCAGTGGTAGCTTTTTCGTGCTGTCCATCAAGGTCGGTTTCTTCCCTACTGTTGGCCATCTTGTCTCTAAGCTCGCCGCTTGATTGCTATCGCATTCCATCATACGGAGTTTTCCAATTTTCCATAGTTGCATTCTGCCCTCCGCAACTCCCTTGGGGGGTTGACTTTAGCATTGATCCGGCGTTTGATTTCGCCATGAGAAAAATTCATCGGACATATCTTTATTATAAAGGTAACTGGGTGACATGGCCGGGATTTTCTCCTCGGTTGACTCGGTCAGTGTAGGATAACATCGACAACATGGCCGACCACGTGTCGAGAGCGCGATGTCTTAATGTTGGTGAGGTGGAGGTGACGTTTCCGGTGGTGCCCACTGCGGATGAGCCGATGTAGCTAAGCGACGCGGCACATCCACACAATGGAGCCGGTGAGTTTCACCCTAAACACAGAATGTACACCGGCCAGCTCGCGCAAGGCACGACGAAAACGCTCGGTGTCTGCAGTTCCGTGGCAAACGACGACCGGCTATGCAGTACAACACATTCGGTGGTACGTATTGCATGCACTCAGGTGAGCACAGTGGTTGAGATGGAGGAAGAGTGGCCAAGCGATGGCTAGTTTACTGTGGAGCTCCGAGTTGGGGGCTTAAGTAATAGCCGAGGTTGAGGGAGTTCTACTGTGTACGAATATCGTACAGGTGGGTAAATCAATCATCGAGAGTCTCGAGTCTCGAGATGAACTAAAATGGTAGCAAGCATACAAAGCGAAATATACTACTCGGTTATGGATGCTGAAGCGGCCGGTCGAACAGCAGAGTCCATACTGCTAACGTGCGGTTATGGAAGCTGATGCGGCCGGTCGAAGAGCACAGCGCAGACTGCTGACGCGCACATGATGGCATGCTGTGTGTCAACTCGAACGCACATGATGACATACTGTGCAACACTCCTCTCTTTTCAGTGACTAGCACAGGAGTCCAGAGCCTTCTGAACGAGGTCCTGGTCGGCGAATGACGAGAGGAAATCCTGAAGCATTTCGGGAATGTCCGCACGCATGACTGCAATTGGCTCCCAAGTTGGATCCTCATCCGAGAAGCCACGCCATTTGCAGAGCACCTCGTAAACCTTAGTAGCAGTGTTGAACCGCAGTCCAAGGAGCTTCGTGACGACATTATAGTGCACGTCGTTGTGGTCGATTGTATCTAGCAGGTCCTCAGAGATATGCAGAGTGGAATCAGCGTAGAACTTGAGTCTGTTGCAATGGATGAGACTGGTGGTCTCGTTGAGCAGATCCTGACACTCGAAGACAGATCGAGATATGACCTTGGTAACTCGCTGCGGACCAACCCACTGAACCTTCAGCTTAGAACCTTGCCGACTGGATTGCTTGGCAACAAGCACAAAATCACCGACTGAAAAATTGGCAGGCTTCACATGGGTGTGTAGGTTGTGCCGGGAAACCGCATCAGCTCGGGCCTTGGTCCGGCGTTCAGAAACATCCTTGTGTACGGCATCCAGGGCGCGGAGGAGGATCTCGACAACGACGATTTTTTGTAGTCGTGTCGCCGTGACGGACTTCGGGGTTGAGTCAGACTGCACAATGAGACGGAGCGGATTGTCTGCACGCTGTCCAGTGAATGCAGTGATCGGAGCAAGGTTCCCAAGAACAGCTCGCTTGCTGTGGTTGAGAGCACTCTGAACGAGCGGGAGAACTTGAGGCCAATCCTGGGAAGACATGCGGAACTCAGAGAGCAGCGCTCGGGTACATCGGAGTACATCACGGCAGAGTCGCTCAACTGTTCCGTTTGTGTGAGCAGCGTTGGGAACGGAAAACAGAGGTTGTGCATGGAGAGCCTAATTCATCCCGTTGATGACTTGGTTCTTGAAATGACTGCCTTGGTCGGATATCCATGTGGGGGATACTCCGAAAGCAGCAAACCAACGCGTCAGAGCATAAACAACTGCAGAAGACGACGCGTCAGCGCAAGGCTCCAGCCACGAGTACATGGATGCATCATCCTTGATCAGAAGCGCGTAGGTCACACCAGACGAGCTGTCACCGAGATACAAAAAGTCGAAATGTATCATCTCATTCGGTGTGTCTGAGTGCATCACACTTGTCAGAGGACGTGGAACACGACTGCCACCTACTGTAGACACACAATGTAGGCATGAGCGGCAGAATGATGCGATGTCATTGTCCATGTTCGGCCAGCTGAAAACGTCTTTGATGGCAGAAGCTGTTGCAGCAATCCCACGATGTCCAGCGCGGCCACAGTGGCCGACTACGCATATGCGAAGCTGAAGAGCGTGGTCTTCGGGTGGCAGAATTATGGCGCCAGAAGACGAACGAAGTAGACCATCTCGGAGGAACATACTCTGCCGCTCATCCTGTGGGATCGACTCCTGCGATTCCGATATCTCCGGTGATGTAGGCCACTTGAAATCAGGGTCCAGGGAGGGAGAAACCGGGGCATGGAACAGCTTAGCAAGACGAAAATGCTCGACTCGGGAGGAAGAGGTGTCATCTTGGTCGGGGACAGTGCCCCATCTTGAGAGAAGGTCGGCGCAACAGTTTTCTTCTCCGCTGATATGAACAACCGTGTACTCGAAATTGGACAACATTGTGTACTCGAAATTGGACAACATTGTTCCCCAACGACGTACTTTGCTCAAAGCATTCTTGTTGAGGTGGAAGGAAGACTTCTCGGGCTCGTATATGAACACGAGGTTACTATGGTCTGTGAAGATATGGAAACCATCTGGACGCATGAGAAGGTAATCCAGGCGCTGTATGCTGAAAATGATAGCGGCAGCCTCCTTTTCCGGGGTAGACCAGTTGGTCCCAGAGCCCTTGAACGATCCTGAGAGGAACGCGAGTGGAGCGTGCTGCTGTTTGTCGAATGGTAGAGGCATATCAGCTCGCGGAATCTGCGTTAGGACTCCAGACCAGCTGCGTGCACTTGCGTCAGTGAAGAGACACAATATCTTGTCTGGATCCGGATGGGAGAGGCGTACAGCATTTCCAAGAGCTACCTTGGTAGCCTCGAAGGCATCACTGTGGTCTTGGGTATATCCGATATCAGATAGCTGAATCTTGGACACAGCACGTCTCGTGTTGCCACCCGCTTTGCGACAGACTTGTTCCAGTAGATCCTGCAGCGGTCGTACGAGGACAGTGAATTCAGGCACAGTGCTGCGCATCCAGTTAGCAGCACAGACGAACTGTTGGAGTTCGCCACCAGTCTTGGGGTGGGGCATCTTGAGTAGCGATTGCAGCCTGGAAGGGTCCATCTGAATTCCAGTGCCATCGATCAACCGACCACACCACTGGACTTGTTTGAGGAACAGGTTGCATTTCTTGGCGTGCAGTTTAAGGCCGAACTTGGCGCAAAGCTGAAAAAAATGCGTGAGAACATCCAAAAGCTTCTCCGGTGTCGGAGCGAAGAACAGAATATCATCCAGCCAGAGGAGCATGTTGTCTGCAATCGGTTCGCAGATCCACTGTACAGAGCTCTGGCAGAACGCCACTGCATTGCGCTGACCTTGCATGACCCTCGTTGGGCTGTAGACGCCATCAGGAGTTATGAAACTCTGGCATTCACGAGAAGCCGCATCGAGCGGAAGTTGCCAATAGCCCTGACAGAGGTCTATAGTAGCGAAGTAACACTGTCCAGCCAGACGGGCAGTGACAGTTTCCAAATCAGGCATTGGCCAAGCGTGGGGCAGAGTTACCTTGTTGACAGGACGCAGATCTGCTGTAAAGCGCCACTTGTCAGGACCAGGCTTCCGGACGATCAGAGGTGCACATGCCCAAGCACTGTTCGGATAGCGTTGCACCAGTCCAAGGGTCTCCAACTCGCTAACATTCTGACGCATAAAGGCAGCTTGCTCAGAATTGTACCTGCGGGCCTTGACCGAACTGATACAGCATTCGGCGTGAGACGGATCTGCATGGGTGGAATTGCAACCGGTGGGTCTGTTCCAAGCCGAACTCGAAAAATGTCTGAAAAATCCGAGAGAATTTGACGAAGCTGTGAGGCATTCTCGTCTGGTATGCCATGGTCTTCGGTATCCTGAAGCATAGATGCGAGTGCCCTCTGAACATCAGAAGCATTGTGGGAACCAACATCAACAAAAGAATCGAGTTTCGAATTTTGATCTGGTTCGACAACTGTATCCGTTTCACCAGGGTTCGCGGCGTTGAGGTAGGTTGGATGTGATGATTCATCCTCAATTGCGGTAGAAAGGCGAGCCAGGCGATTCTGAAGAGCAGTTGGCTGTTCGGAAGAAGATGCCATGTCTGAATCATGTGTAAAGCCAACATGGGAAAAATCATTCCCATCGTATATGGCACGAACAAGAGCCAGGTGGGCATCTAGGTTGAAACCAAGAGACTGGAGGATAGGTCGAGAGAGAAGAACATCCGGCATTTCCTCGGTGAAGACCAGAAACTCGTCATTCCGTAGGTTGAACGGTCCTTCAGGAAGCAGTAGAGTTGTAGAAATGCTGGCCTTGCGATTGGCAGTGATAGTCAGCGGCGCATTTGCGGTGTCCGCGGATGCAGCCAATTCCATGACAACCGGCTTGCGCAAAGGCAAGATCGGAACGAAGATCCCAGCCTCGGACAGTTCTTCAAGATGAGTCTCGCAGAGGGCGGCGTGGTCGGCACCATAGTCACCTGAAACAAGTACAGGAACGGTATCCATGAGGCGAGCCCTGATGCGACCATCCTTCAGGGGCGTGATGTCGAAGGAGTCGTGCTGGCGAACACGTTGCATTTTCCCACCGCTCTTCCTATTGTGGTACTCAGTCAGAAGTTCCTTTTTGACTTCTTCTGTTGACTTCGGGCAGTCCTTCGTGAGGTGACGCACATTCGGGCACGTGGACTTGTTCAAACAGAAAGGAAGCTCGTGGTCCCTTGACTTCTGCTGTGCAGGTAACGTCGGCCTGTCGGGTCTGACCGTTAGTCCCCGGTGCGTATCTGTGGCCTCCTGTTTGATAGACTTGGGCCAGGCGGATGGAGGTCTTGTAGATTGGTTAGGCCCCTGGGGCGTAGGCTTGGCGCCAGTAGCCTTGAACGCAGCGCTACGACCTGCTGATCCGGAAACTGAAGAAACGGCACCGGGTTGAAACGTGTCACGCTCGGTAGAAGGCACGAACTGGTCACAGATGATAGCCTTCTCGAGAACATACTTGAAAACGCCTTTCCAGTCTTTGCGAAGACTGTACATGCTGACTTCCAAGTCACTCTCGATCTTACGACGCAACGTGGGAGGACGCAAGACGGAGCAAATGTGCTCAACGGCGAGACGTGGGTTTTCTGTGACCAACGTAGAAATGTTCTTTTGGCGTAGAAACGTCTTGTAGTCCGTAAACAGGTTGAGAATGCGGAGTTTGTGGTCAGGCTCATGCACTTTGATGTGTACATATTTCTTCACCAAAGCGGCCAAGGAGTCCTTGCTGAACGCCTCGAGTGGCTGTCCGCTTTGCCCTTGCAACCAGCGAAGAAGAGTAGCGTCATCCAGGTCTGAGACGCTCGAGACTCCAGTGAACGTGTCAAGGTCGATCAGGGACTCCAGGAGATCAGAACCAACCGAATCGAAGAGCTTCACGGCAGCGAACTTGGCCCCTTGCGAGTGGGCATTGGCGACACGTCGTTGGTAGAGTTCACGGGCCTTGAGGAAGTTGTAGATGACCTTGCGACCGACGCTGAGAAGCTCAGGTGGTTTCTCCAGGGCGAAGAGGGAAGGCCCGACGATTGCATGGTCCGATTCAGAAGACATGTTGGTATAGGAAATGTAGAAAGAGATAGAAAATTGGAGGAAGGGTGGGTGGGAAAGGTAAAAACAATAGCGTATTGATCACTATTGAATGAAATCAGGTGAGCACAGCGGTTGAGATGGAGGAAGAGTGGCCAAGCGATGGCTAGTGTACTGTGGAGCTCCGAGTTGGGGCGAAAGTAATAGCCGAGGTTGAGGGACTTCTACTGTGTACGGACATCGTACAGGTGGGTAAATCAATCATCAAGAGTCTAGAGTCTCGAGATGAACAAAAATGGTAGCAAGCATACAGAGATAAATATACTACTCGGTTATGGATGCTGAAGCGGCCGGTCGAACAGCAGAGTTCATACCGCTGACGTAGTACGTCAGCGGTATGAACTCTGCTGTTCGAACGCACATGATGGCATACTGTGCAACATGATCGCAGTGTACTCCGGGCCATCAAACACGGACTGCTCCCCAGCATTCTGTTCATATTCAGCAGCGCTCTATCCACTATTGACCTCCAGCGATAACAACACACCCGCACCGACACGGTCGTCATCCGTTATAGCGTTGAAGTCCGCAATCTTCCACGGTGCCACATCCTCCGCATCACCCAAATTTATGCTAGAAACCTGAAGTAACAGCCTGGGCGTGGGCGCTGAAGCCCCATTCAAAACAAATTTCTTTGCCTTCTTTGAAGCACGAGCTGCTGCTTTCTCCTCGGCAACGTTTCCCCCTTTTATCCGCACTCTCATTCGCAAACGCCAACCAATGCGCCGGGTCCTGTTGTATTTTAGAGAGCCTCTTCCTCTTTTGCAAAACATACTCGTGTAGGCTGCAGGAGCCCCAGCCGATATAGCCCTTCTATTGTTGGAACCAGCCTGGAATCTCAATTATTCATCAATTCCAGCAACATCTGTCACAGAACTTTCCACCTGGTGTAATTGTAGCATACGCTGGCTGAGCTGGTCTTGGAAGAAAATATGAACGCTCTTCGCATCTGCTTCGGATTGAACTATCTCGAGAAGTTTCTATGTCCCATCATCACCAGCTGCCGTATGTTGAACCTGTGAAATATTCTGAGACGGCGAAGGAACCATGTCCATTAGTAGGTAGTTCATAGGCCAGTGTGGCTCCACAGAGGTGTGAGCTGGTTGAAAGAAACAAAGGGATGGTTCAATGGCCCGGAGACCGCCGAGTGCTTTACCAGTTGTCTCCTCTTAAATGTCTCAGTTCAGAAGGGAGATTTATGTGAGAAAGGGATCAATCTACATGAACGAAAGCTAGAATATTATGGCTCGTATGGGCTACTCACATGGGTGGCCATAATGACTGCCATATTGGCACCGCTGAAATTATCAGATTGATACAGGCAGCTGTAGCCATATTGGAAGCATTGACATCCTGCTGTCGCTGTCGGAACTACGCCATAGTGGTGGCTGTAGTTACACGCAGGCATCGCGGCGCTTTGACAAATTTCATGACCTACGCAGGACTGTGCGCGTGAGCCGCGATGCCGGTGAGCAGCATGCAGCGCTCTGCCGTTGCACACACGCACAGGAATCGCGGAGCATCGTACGGTTCTTGCCCTACGTAGGTATCCGGCGCGTTGTCCGAGTTATTAACCTATGCAAGACTGTGGGCGTGGCGTGCGATGCCGGCGTGCAGCATACAGCGCTCTGCCGTCGCACGAGCGCGCAGGCTTCGCGGCGCATCGAATTGTTGTTGACCTATGTAGGTATCCGGCGCGTTGACCATGTTATTGGCCTATGTAGGACTGTGTGTGTGGCGCGCGATGCTGGCGCGCAGCGTGCAACGCTCTCCCGTCGCACGCGCGCCCAAGAATCGCAGCGCGTCGTCCAGTTATTGTCCTATGTAGGTTTTGCGGCGCGTCGTGCAATGCATTGAACTACGAAGGACTGTGCTTGTTGCGCGCGACACCCGCCCGCAACGTGCCAGCGCTCTTGCCTGGCACGCGCGGGAAGGCATCGGGCCGCTACGTCCAATTGTCGACCTATATAGGACAGCGCGGAAGGCGAGGCCCATAGCAAGGCCCTACTAGTGGGGGG
>JAULBV010255478.1:0-11431 GCA_032358295.1 Pterothamnion heteromorphum | reverse complement strand
GGCACGGCACTGCACTGACGTCAACAGACCTGATCACAGTAGACAGACCCGGCCGGGCACTTGACCAGCACAGGCTCATGGCAGTGCCATGACACTGTATTGACTTCAAAACTCCTCCGCGTCTATGCAGTGGTGTACTAGTACACCACATTAAAGCTTTAAGTACACCAAGTTGGTGCGGGGGCGGAATCTGTCTGTGCCCATCGAACGCGCCCATCGAACGCGGTGCTCACTGGATAGTACCCGGCCGGGACTGCTTTGCACATCACATACAAAAGTAAAGTAACACATTTACTGTTAACTAAACACACGCACTATCAACACGCTCCAATACCGGTACCTCCGGCGCCAGCGCCTCCGCCTCCAGGACCATTGAAATCATCCCTGCGCGGACCGTGGTCACGGTAGTCGTCGTGATTCCGGTCGTCGCGCAAGTCGAAGTCATCGAGGCGGACGTCGTCTTCTTCTTCTTCAGACACATCAGACAACGCGGCCGCGGGAGGTTCACCTGATCCATGCGCAAGTGCTTGGTCAAAAGCACCTTGAATCCCAGGCTGCGGACGGCTGCTACGCCGTCTTGGGATACGGCCCCCACGCACCGGCCGGAGACGCACATTCTCAGTGGACGTTACCACCAGTCGCGGCGGCATAGTAGGGTTCGCCGGACCTGCCGCCCCTCGGGTCATCATCTGCTTGTACTCACGTACAGTTACAAACATAGAATCCCGCCGGTCAGCTTCACTCGGTTCCCCATATCTCCGCCTCCACAAATGGAGTGGAACCTCTTCCCGGCCGGGCTCAGTTACTTCATGCGATCGATAGACTTGGCGCCGCTGGGACCCCGGGTCCGCAGGACGGCTTCTGCCCAAATCCTCCCGTTGATAACCAGATCCCGTCCGGGGCTCATATTGACGACTTCTTCCGGCTTCCTCCCGTTGATGCACAGGTCCCGGCCGGGCGCCATATTCTTGGCGGTGCGGTACTTGCTGCGGAGCATCGCGGTCGTAGTACCCGTTGCGTGCTGATGGGCCCGGTCGGCCAGCATCGTTCTGCCCTTGATATCCCCCATTCCCACGGCCGTGGTCATCTTCTCGCCGATAGGGCACTCCTATCCGCCCACTATCCTGTCCCCACTGCCTGGCGTCACGACGGTACTCATCGTATTGGCGATTGTCACGGCCGTGCTCTTCGTCTCTTCTGTACGGCGCATCATGACGACCGAGGTCCGCGGCCTGCCTTGATCTTTGATCCCCTTCACGGCCGTGCTGCTCGTGATGCCCATGCATGGGTGGGCGTCGGCCGTACTGCTCACCGGATTCCACGTGCCTGTCTCGGTCCGTTGGAGCACATGGTGCCGTCCTCATCGGAGAGAAGGAGCGCGGCCGCGTGACATCATCATACTGACCCCCGTCCTGGCGAGGTTCATCCCAGTTCGCACGCCGGCGCGGTTCATAGCGCTGTCCGTCGGATTGGCCTTGAACGGGTTGTGGTCTTGGGCGCCGCCGGTTCGGCCGCGGGGCATACCCCCAGGCGTCCAACTCCACACCAACCTCTTGCATGCGCCCACGCTGATCAGTGGTACGCTCGAACACCCGGCCGGGAAGCTCAAAACTGTTGAAGAAGCCAGTTTCTCGAGAGCACCACACGAAGTACGATGGCCGTAGACCCGTGTTGGGAAAGTTGAGCCTGTTTCTGAAACGCTCCGGTGTGCGGGTGGCTTCACGCATCCTCGCCAGGACATACGTGGCCGTGGTTTGGTCGTTAGGACCATGCCTGGTGTCTGGGTCGATGGGAATATCCCCAAGTTGCTCCCCCATTCGGTCGATGACGTTCTCCTGAATGATAAAAGCGCGGCCGCCACGTGCAGCCTCGTGCCACCAGGACGCCACATACAGCAGAATGAACTCAAGTTCCACAATAGCATCCCACATGTCTTGGACCGCACGAACTTGAGCTGCAATGATGTCCAGATGAAAGTAAAAAACCGCTAGCGGAGTCGGCACAGGGACCCCGGCCGGGAAGAACTCATCTCTGAACCAAGAAGGCGTGCGAGGATACAACGTGGCCAGCCTCCGGACATTGCCTTGGTTCAAGCGGTAATCCGGCGCGTCCGCCGGGAGCATGACGTCGTACGTCACTCGCCAGTTTGCTTCAGTTACATACAAACGTTGGAAGAACACCCTGTGCCACCAACGACTCATCAACGAGTCGCCAACTGCGAGGAGAGGCAGGTTTGTTATGGTGACTTGCTGCGCGGCCGCGTTCTCAATGAAGCGAGCCATTTGATCCACATACACAGCCTCGAGCTCATCTCTTGCGAAAGTACGATTGCATGCAAGCGTGGCAGGGATACGAATCCAGTAGTGCGTGTAGATGTAGTCCGTCCAGACTCGCAGCGTAGCTTCCGGGCCGATTTCTGCGTACATTGCACGGAATCTCCTCATATCCGGCCGGGCATCGTTTGCGTATCGCACCAGGGCACTGAAGTCGAGGTAGGGAACTGGCCTTGTCTCCCACGCGTGCTGCCCAGTCATTCGGTGCACATCCACCACGTGATCGTCTGCAACGACTTGAGTCACCCGGCCGGGATAGTGTGCGTGTGCTGAACGAAATACCTGAGCCCTTGGCATTGGTACATCATTCGCGGCCGCGAGAGCGGGAGGAGGAGGGGGTTCAGCGGGACCTTCACCAGGAGGTTGAGCAGGAGGTTCAGCGGGAGGTTGTGGTGGCAGTGAGGGTGGCGCACTCGGGACAGGCGCAGCCTGTGGTGCAGGCAGGGCACTCTCCTCACTTTGTACCAGTTCCGTACTCGTACTAGGCCCGGCCGGGGAGGGGGCGGATCGTAGAGCACTTCCCACATAGCTCCATGGCGTACGACGTCGTGGAATGCGAGGCAGGTCAGCACGGCCAGGTTGAGCATGGCGTGATTGAGGTAACGCGGCCGCGGGTGTTGGTGCAGGCGGCGCAGTCGCGGCCGCGCGCGTGGGTGCGCGCGTAGGTGCAGTCGCGGCCGCGGGCGTTGGAGCAGACGGCGTTGGAGCAGACGGCGCAGTCGCCGCCGCGGGCGTTGGAGCAGACGGCGCAGTCGCGGCCGCGGGCGTTAAGGCAGGCGGCGCAGTCGCGGCCTCGGCCGGTGGTGCAGTCGCGGCCGCGGACGTCCGAGGCTGGGCAATCGCGGCCGCGGGCGTTGGGGCTGGCGGTGCAGTCGCGGCCGCAGGTGTTCTTAAAGAGGCAGAAGGCGTGGCGGTTCGCGCGGCGGGCGGGGCCGGCGCGGGTGCCACTGTTGGCACGGCAGGCGCGGGTGCGGGGTTGGGCTCAGCTGATGAAGGAAGCGGAGGAGGTGGAGGTAGTTGAACAGGTGCAGGTGACGATGGTTCACTGTCATCCTCTTCCCCGGCCGGGTCACGCGCAGATGGTGAGAACCGCTCGGCTCGTGGTTGTCCCCCAGACTGGAAAGGGTTGTCTGCATGTCCTTTGTCGAGGACCTCCTCGTCCACGTCGTCGCTGTCCTCCTCTTCGTCTTCACTTTCATTCCCGGCCGGGTCCTTGCGATGAAGCGGAATGAGCAATCCGGTGCCTCGAGGGGCCTTCATGCCGACGGAGTTTTGCCGGGTGACGACGGTAGTGCTGGCGTCAGCTGATGAACCGGCGCGACGCGGCGTCTTCATACCAATAGTGCTGCGACCCCTTCCTGCCCGGCCGGGGGGAGCGCGCGGAGGGGCGCCGGTTGATGGAGTTGGTGTCTGGGCTTGATCTGTCGCGGCCGCGGGTGGTTCGGTCTGCGCGCGGGAGCGGACGGAAGAACTTGAAGATCCTTGGCGCTTGGCCGAGCGAGTCGGCTGTTGACGACGCGGGGTCTTGTCCCCTTTGTCAGCCATGACGGCAACGGCGGGGTGGGAGTTGGTGCAGGATGCGTGGAGTGCGCGGATGGATGGGGTGGGTGAGGGGTGCGGGGTGGGAAGGAGTGTGACGGTGGGGTGAGATGGTGGCTGAGGTGGCTGAGGTACGAGAAGGAAATGTACAGATGCTTTACAGACGCGGCCGCGCTTCCCAAATAAAATTTCATATATGTTGAATAAAAGTTCAGCCTCTCGCGCACAACCATCAGCGGCCGCGTTTTTAAATTGATCTGTATGGCCCCTGGCTCTGTCCCTGCATTGAATACCACCTAGTATTTATTTTGAAAATAAATTTTGCGTCAACTTCAATTAACCGCGTATCGAATGCGAGCCGTACGTCACTTCAAAGTACCACGCATGCACGGCCGTGTCGCCCTGCTGTAAACAATTCGGACCTTCCGGCTGTGACGAGTACGCCAAGTATCTTACCCGCCCCTTCACCACCTTCGCCTCAATTGCGTGTCCTTCCCGTTATCCCGCCGGCGCCTGCAACATGGCTCCTGTAAACCATCCCGGCCGGGTTCCGAAAGCACGGCTCGTCCGTTCAGAGTAGCCAAGACGTCGCATAGCCCTTTCGTGCTGATACCCATACACATTCATTTGTAAACGATCCCGGCCGGGCCTCTGACCTGTCCAGGACAGTGCAAGTACGTATTCGTCGCTCTGGACTGTGTCCGACTGTTCAATGCCGCATTGCTCCTTCGAAAAATCGCCTCCATCATCCTTCCTGAGGAAAGATACTCTAACGGATATCGATACGTTCCCGGCCGGGTTAGAACTTCAATGAAGACACACGCAAATTTATTCATTGCGGCACTGTAGTACCATTCGCAACTCAGCCGCTCAATGCAACAGCTTAATCTCCACAATACCACAGCCGCTTTCATACTATCCCGGCCGGGTCACAATTTCCACCAACTTCAATATCAACGCGGGCTGCCGTGCACTTCATCCCGGACGGGTTAGAACACTATTCCACGCCCTGTATCGGAAGCAGTGCTCGGAACAATCCCGGCCGGGTGTGTGGAGTACTATCAGCATACTCGTTGTGCTGAGATACTCTCCCGGCCGGGTGAGGTGAGCTAATAACTTCAATATGACATGGTCATCTTACTCATTGGTGACCAGAGTATGAAACAGTTTCCTGCTGCAGGTACTATGCATTCCCGGCCGGGTAGGACTATAAACCAAGTTCCAAAACCGGCTGCAACGTTCATTGCCTGTGATGCTCTAGTCTTATGTACCCAGCTACTCATCCCGGCCGGGTTACAATATTTCGTCTACTGACTAATCCGTCACCGTCTGTTCTGGAGGGTAGGTATTTCCCTCTTTGCGCTCTGGAAAACCCCGGCCGGGTCTGTGGAGGTCTAGTCGTTATGCTCAGAACCGTCATAACTTTCCAATAATGCACAGGCAGAACAATCAGGTGCTTTCATGGCATCCCGGCCGGATTAGGGTGAGCAGAGCTCACGTTTTCCGAGAATGCTCCACCACAATACTCAAACTGGTGTACAATACTCAAACCGGCCTCATATAATCCCGGTCGGGTGAGGGTGAGCAGAGCTCACGTTTTCCGAGAAACCACTGCCACAATATTCAAATTGGTTTGACACTATCCCGGCCGGGTGAAGGTGACCAGAGCTCACGTTTTCCGACTATGCACTGCCACAAAACTCGAACTGCTTTCATAATATCCCGGCCGGGTGAAGGGTGAGCACGGCTCACCTTTTCCGAGAACGCAGTGCCACAAAACTCGATCTGCTTTCATACTATCCCTGCCGGGTGAAGGTGAGCACAGCTCCCCAACCATACTTCTTACACCACGAAGTCAAGTTTCCTCCTCGCGTGTGTATATTATGAAGACGTTTCCTATACCTGATATGAAACATTCCCGGCCGGGTCCGATTATCCACGAAGTTCATTGCGCGTTCACTTTCAATACGTTTAACCAGGGAGACCATTCGTACACGGTACTGGCCCGACGTAAGACCTCTGCTGCGCCACTTTTTTGGTTCAAGTACGCCCAATGAGAACGATCGTTTAATAGTTTCGGGCCTTTCGTGACACGTGCCCACGTTTACCGGTGCATGGTGTACGTCTCCCGGCCGGACCATACAGTGCGGGCACCTCCATTACGATGACTTGGCATCGCATTGTTGCCATCTGAAACGCCGGGCCCGTGCAGTTATAACTGTATACCGGTACTGATGGGTCGGACGGGTCGATATTTACCGTCCACTCAATTGTACTGTAATTGTTCAACGAGCCACTGAAATGCGGTGCTGTAACATACTTTTCTCAGAATCCGCCGCCATCCCGAAACGCAACGCTGCGGTTCCCCAATGACTGGGCCAAGCGGTGGCCCGATGAAGCTGCGCTGTACATTACAGCGCGACAATTGCGCGTAGCGTGGCGCCCGCCTGCATAGTGGGCCCCGGCCGGGCACTGGTTTTGGCGCACGCCTTTCATAGTTTGAAATTTCTGCACTGTACCTTGCCTGTACACCTCGCCCCGAGCGCCGTATCCGCCCCCGTATTCGTCGGTACTGGCCCAGTCCTATGCGTTCATTCCGTGACCGTCATGCACTGTCTCCAGGGCGGAGACAGGTCAACCAACGCGGCCGCGAGTTGTCCTCCATTCCCCACCTCGTGTCGAGTCAACGCCCGTGACCCTTCCCGTCGAATCTCCGGCCGGATCACCTTCGTTCGACGCCTACGGCCCTCTACCCCCGGCGCTCACACACTACGACAGCCTACGCTCCATTCCCTTTCACTCTGTTCCGACCTTTGCCTTTGTCCACGCGGCCGCGCCCATTCGATCCTCACCTGGGCCCCTCCTTCGCCCAGCTGCACCCTTTGAATCCCCGCCGCTCTACCCACACCGCTCATGCTCTACGATAGCCTACTCTCCGTACCCATTCAAGCTCTTCCGACCTTTGCCACCCCTCACGCGGCCGCGCCCATTCCATTCAAACACCGTCCCGCCGCCTGCTCTCGGCCGCGCCCGTTCAATCCCCGCCGCGCCCTCTCAACTCACACCGCGCACTACGACGGCGTACTCTTCATAAGCACTCAAGCACTTCCGACCTGGCTTTCGATCACGCGGCCGCGCACATCTTATCCCCCGCCGTGTGCACCAGCGGGGCCCTGACTTCCGCCACCACATCTCTCTCTACCTATGCTCGTCAGGCTTCGTATGCTGCTTCCGTTCATTCGTCGTCAACGCAAGCAAGCAACCCACGCGATCGTGATACTTCAACCAGTCGTCATCACAGCGACGACGGACATCCGTTCTGCGCGGCCGCGACCGTTCATCCCGCCCATCGACACTGGTACACACCATCACTTGCTACCGGGATCAAGTTTGACTGGATCCGTTCACGTCAAGAACCGGCCGGGACCAGACCAAGTATCCTCTCACCCTGCCGTGCTCTGTACCTTTGGACAAGTTCGCTGCATTGTACCAGAACCCGCGGCCGCGTCCACTCCTTGTGCACAACCATGGCCAACACGAGACAGAAGCGAAAAGTCCCGCCGCATGCGGCAGACGTCTTCCAAAATCGTCCTGCAAAGCGCAACTCGTTGTTGTATGAAGGAATCACCCGAACGAACTTCTCAAGTCGGAAAGCACTAGATCGAGCAAGATCGTTGCTCGTTCTCAACGCACCTGACGCGGGACAGCATGGAGGAAATCGATCGCCCGGCCGGGGAGAAACGGTTGCAGTGCATGATGACGTCGTATTCGGTTCGAAGTCTGACGAGGACCAATCCGAAGGAACAGTTCACATGCCAATCGTCCCGGACCCACAGATCGCGCAGGACGACGACGTCACTGGTCAACATGCAGATCCCGAGAGTTCCTCTCACGCGGAGTGCTACATCCCCGAGGATTTCAATGAAACTCATCAAGTTGAAGACCACTCCACATCCAACGCGGCCGCGGAAACGCACGAACGGAACAACACGGACATTCTGAAGATGCTTCGCAGAAGAATGCGATGCCTTGTGTCATGGGATCGTCTACTCTCGTACGTCATGATATCCGGCCGGACTTCGTTTACTGCAGATCAGTATGCAATCGTCGCAACAGCAATCAACACAGCGAACGACAAAATCAACTTGCGCACGTACAAGACCGTCCGAGCAAAGCTGTGGGACATGTTGGTGAAGCACTGCTTCCCAGCCAGTCATGTACTGCACCTGCGGCCATTGTCCCGTTTGAGAAGTGCCCCGGCCGGAGTCAAGTCATCGAACGCCGGCGTTCAGGACCCGAGGGACTGCATAAGACTCGTCCTTCCGTCAGAGTGGGCCAAGATTGATGTCGCCACGTACTCCTTTTATGCGGACGTGTTCGAGAACCCGGCAAGGAACGATCCGAGTCACCTTTCAATTGAACGAGCCCCCATTGTTCAGCATCGAGCGGCCGCTGTGGGTGCTCAACTTACATTGTGGGCTGTTTACAAAGGCGCCGTGTGCCCCTGCGAGGAAGGGGACACAGTCACATTTCCTTGCGACACAAGGCCTACGATGGATAATGGAGGTATCCCGTCCACAAGATGGAAGTTCACGTATCCACTGCAAGTCCCGGCCGGGTCCACCGCGTGCAATGTTACTTGTACCATCGGAGGAATGTGGTGCGTCACCGACCGAAGACGGAGTACACCACCGGAGTCCTCCACGGAACATGAGAAACTTGTCTTCGCCGCACTCATGTCCCAGAAGCCGAAGTCACTTCAATCAATTGCGCATCGTGGAATGTCTTCCAGCATGGATCCCGGCCGGGCACAGCAGCGCAATGCGAAACGTTCCCGACCTCCACGGCAGATGGCATTCGAAACTTATGATGTCACCATTCACCCAGGTGATGTATGCGTGTTCCTCCGGCCGGTCAGTTCGTCAACCACATCGAGCACTGTGTGTATCTTCATAGCATCACCGGCATATCATGCAACAGGTGGGCCGTCCGAACGTCTCGTCTGGGTCTCACTACGACAAGGTACGGGCAGTACCAAGTTGAGAAGACTTGGCAGATCTGTCATCAACCAACTTCCAACCTGGGAAAGTGGGAGGCGATCGGTCCCACTGTTTGAACGTGACGATCTGGTTCGCAACAAAGGCTTCCTCCCGGACGGGACTCGGTACGTCGTGTATCGTGCTGCGTTGTACGCTGACGGTTTCAAGCAGCACAAGTCCCTGTCAGACTCCAGGGCGGTGGGCGGATGTTACATCCTTCCGCTCGGACTTTCAATTGAGAACAGGAGATCATCCGCGGCCGCGAGAGTGTTGACGCTTACCCCTCATGGACAGTCTCTCAACGACGCTCTGAACCACGTCATGGACGATCTCGTTGCTGGAGCAATGACAGGGTTCGATTCAGTGGACCCGTACGGCAGGAAAGTTCGTATTTTCCTCGACCCGGTGTCTCTGTTCGCAGACTACCCCGCTGTTAGCGCGGCCACGGACGTGACTGGTCACAATGGTACATCATTCTGTACATTCTGTACAATGCCTCGACATCGCAATGAGGAGGGTGGTTCCATCACGTACTCAACTGTCCTTCACAGCCGTCGAATCGGACATACCCGATTCGAAGAAAGGATGTCCGCGATCCGAAGTGCAAATCCGTCTGAGCATATTCGGAAGAAGCTGGGTATGAGGTGCACAACAAACGCGGCCGCGGCAGAGCTCCCGATGGTGATGCTCTCAAACAAGTTCCGGGAAACCAGGACTGAGGTCTTGGACGACAGGGGAGTTCCAATTGTAAGTAAGCACTTCGATCCATTCCTGAACGCGGCCGCGGCACCTGACCACCTTTTCACGGGCCTCATATCAGATGTTCTTTTCCTCTGCTTTCATGAGCTCGGAAGCAACGAGGAGCGGAAGAATGTGGAAGTCAATCTGTTGCATGCGGCTACGTCCAATGGACTACCGGTGGAAGGCAATCTTCTCAAATGGGAAGGGAAGACGTTCGCAGGATTGAGGAGTATGTCCATGACCGGCCGGTTTTGCATTCTGCTCTGCGCAGCTCCGATCTTCCAGGCTGAGTACGACCGCACCCAAAACGATGTCTTCACTTTGCCTCAAGAGCTGCAGAGATTGGTGAAGTTGGTGTATTACTGGCCTTCTCCGGAGGTTGACGGGGTGCTGCATTCTGACGTATTCAGCGAGTCCGGCCGGGTCGAGTATCAAGGGAAGCTTGTACAAGCTGCGGTGCATTATGTGGAATGCGCCAACGCGACGATAACGTCACATCCTGCTCGCGGCCGCGTTCTGGATAAGCCCAATGCCCATCGCGCACTGGAGGTGTGCATGCTCACCATCCCGAATTTTCTGCACGCCCAAAACTGCTGCGAGATGATACTGGAGTTGACGCATCGGCGGTTCAAGGGTTGGCTCGAGGTCAACAGTCACCCGGACTCTCACCTAACGGGAATGGAACGAGCGATTGCGAGGGATTGGCTCGGCCGATTGTACGTGCTGTTCCAAACATGGAAAATGGGTGATAGTACAGAGAAGAAGTGTGCTGAACTTGGACTACGCCGTCTCTTGATCGGGGTCGAGGGACTGCATGTTGATGAAGAAACCCGGCCGGGGAGGGACCTCCTTGCTGAACTGCGGCTCCTTTTGGAAGATGCTTTCCGAGAACCTGTATTGGGACTGCTGGAGGATTGCGGCCAAGTGAACCTTCCCTGGGGTCGACATCACGAGTGGGAGGCTATGGGGAAGTTGAGCACGGCCGTGACTTCAGCGAAGATGACGGAGGGGATCTCGATTCTGCGTCAATTCTACACGCTGCGGTATGGTAGTGAGTGCGACGAGCTGTACATGTGCGCGTCTGCAAAGTTCATCTCAAGCAGTCGATTCGGAAGAAGTAGGCGAGCGTATCCTCACAACACGATCCGTGAAGGTTGCGCCGTGTCCGTCGTTGCTCGCGCACATGTCCCGGCCGGGTCGATCATTCGAGCTGCAGGAATGGATGAGGCGGGCCGTCTGGACTTGTACGCCGTGTACGGGATTATGAAGATGCGGGTGGAGGACGACGTGTGGTGCGTCGTGAAAGAACTGCGAAGGAGAACGGAGGGATACTGTGTGAGCGGAAACCCCACGCGCGTGATCCGGCTTGGGAGCAGAGTTCGTCGTGCTGCGGTCATCCACTGCTGCACCAGCAGTTGTGTGACAAGCGGAGAGCGACAGGAAGTGAAGCACAGCAAATCTCTGCTAGACGGCGGCGTGTACAAAGTATTTGCCCGGCCGGACGGCTACCCCCCACACCTGGGGTGATGGAAAGTGACGTCATGGGCGTCTGACGTAGTGCTGTAGTATAGTGGTTGTATTCAGGGCGAATACCACCAAAAGAAAAATTAGGACCAATAACTGTAGTATACTGAACCACTATGAACTGAAATGTAAACCAATGAACAGAATACAAGTACCCACCACTCAGTCCACGGAACCACCAAACACTATTAGTGCACCACTACCCCACTACAGAAACACCAATAAACACAATTAGTACACCACTATCCCATTACA
>JAULBV010255367.1:0-11447 GCA_032358295.1 Pterothamnion heteromorphum | reverse complement strand
GCCGGCGATGGCGCGAGTGTCTGCGCCGATGGCGCGAATGCGCGCGTTGCCGATGCGCATCGTCCATGAGCGAGTGTCGCAAATGGCGGTCGAACCTGTCGAAGTCGTCATCGCGGCGCGCGGAGCGCTCGCGGCCGCGCGAGCGACTGCGACTGCGTCCGCGCGAGCGGCTGCGAGAGCGGCTGCGCCCGCGCGAGTGCGAGCGCGAGCGTGCGCGACGACGGTCGAAATCTCGGTCGAAGGAGTCGTCGTCGTACGCATTGGCGGCGGGCCAGCGCGGCGCCACGGGCGGCGAGACGGGCTGCTCATAGGCGGCTGCGCGCGGGGAGCGGTGACGACGACCCTGCCAGTCGCCCCAGGGGTCCTCGCCCAGGTCGAGATACTCGGTGTCCAGACGCGACGTGGAGGCGGAGCGACGAAGCGGGGCGTCCGCGAATGACACGCGGTTGGGCGTGGACGCGCGCGAGCGCGAGCGTGAGCGCGAGCGCGAGCGCGATGGAGAGCGGAGAATGCCACGGACATGCGGCGCGCGCGCGCGGGCCGAGATGTGTGGCGAGCGTGACGCGCGGAACGGCGTGCGGTACGGCGAGAGCGCGGGCGTGGTGGAGTGCGAGCCGTAGGCGTACATGACGGGTCGGGGGGCGGGCAGACGAGCGGGGAAGAAGGAGACGGAGACGGACGGAGGACGCGACGGAAACGGGGGTGCGAAGCGATGGTGGATGGAACGGGGAGCGCAGGTTGGCAAGTTGGCAAGGGCCGGCCCATTGTGGGCCATTTTTGCCGGGTTAATAAGTAGCGCGTGCTGGACATGACAGGGTAGATGCGGAGATTGATCATGGCGCGCGATCGACGGGATCGACGGGCTGCGGGACACGGGACACGGGTGTGCGTGACGGCGCGCGGCGGGGCGCGGCGGGTACTGTGCCCCTGTGCCCGCCTACTACCGCCCCTACCCTACCCTAAACGTACCCTACCCTAAACGGCGGGTCGCGACGCGCGGCGCGGTCGCAGTAGAGATCCATGAGTCTCTACTGGTCCGTCGCGCGCGCGACCCGCCGCCGAAACGTTGTCCGGTGGTGCAACGAGCGCGTGGACTCGCGCGTGCGCGAGGGTCGGGCCAGGATCCCAAGCGCATGCGCGAGTCCACACGCTCGTCACGCCACCGCTCGCACGCGCGCGCGCCGTTGTTTTCTTTACACAAGCATTCACCTGTGCCATTCCGCCGGTACGCGTAGAGTATTCGCATCGCCGCAGACGTACTTGAGCTTCCTTCTACATCGACACCTCACAACCCAATAGGCGCTTGCGCGCACTGTTCAACACACACAACACGCCCCGAACCATCGCACGCGCGCCCTCCATCCATACCTCTTCCCGCCGCCAGCCTTGCTCCTGTACGCTTCCCAACACACAGCCCTCTGCGTCCTTCTTGATTGGACTGCACTTGCAGGCCAGCGCCGATGATGAAAACTCCCATCCGCAGTAGGAAGAACATGCGGAAGACACACACTCTCGCGGCATTTGCGAGTCCTTCTAGATCCGGCCCCAGCACCCTGAACGCCCTCCAACAAATACGACCGAAAATGAGCCAGGCGTATGTAGAACCGTACAGCGCAGTGACAGGTGTGACAGTGCGAGCGGGTTGGCCAAGCGATGCAGATGTCTGCACCGGTACGCAGCGATAGAGAACTCACAGACTCAGCGTGACCACGCCCGCAGCTGCCGAGCACAGCGAGAGCAAGCGCAGAGTGGATTGGCACATGGGTTGGCTGTGTGGATCGCAGCGTAGATATTCTTGAGCCTTGTAGCGACGGCTTGAACACAATGGACATCGCGGCGGACGACGAAGTCAAAGCAGAACCACCCCCCAGGGCATGGGCTTGACACTGGACTGGGACAACAGCATGCTTGGAGGTGGCCAACACGATGAACACTTGAACGCCAACTTCAGTTTCGGTGGAGGTGATTGAGAGGTTTGAGTACACGCACGAGTGAGTCGGAGAGGTCACTTGGTTGTGCGTCATGAGTGGCCTCCGTCTTCATGAAAACCCGACGACGGAAGCCAACAGCGATCAGCCCCAACAAGGTGAACGACCGGTGCCGCGACAACGAGCGCGAGTCCCTTCTTGGACATCTTCAACCAACGACGAAACCACGCACATCAAGTAGAAAGGCACAATGCCGGTGGGAGACAGCAGAGCGAACATCGCTTGACGAACAAAGTAGGTACAATCGTCCCCAATGAAAGCACTTGGAACAGCCCGTTGCGTTGGTCGCCGCGCGCGGTGGAAGCGGAAGGGCGATGTGCTGAGGTCGGAGCTGTGCCCCATGCGTTGTGCGCAGTCAAGCGGGGCGGCACACAGGTTGAGCCAGCGGGAGGGAAGGGAAGGGCGACAGCGACCTGATTGTCCATGGGTGCATGCGTCGAGGGGGGATGGCGACCGAGTGGCAACGGCCCGTATATGTGCTCCGACTCGGACCACATATACGGGCCGTTGCCGTACGGAACGCGCGTTCCGGCTGTGCGCTTTCGCAATCTTCACTACCAGTGCCAAGTCATATCTCGCCTGCACGGGCCCATGCAGGGATGTACTTACGTAGAGGGATGACTTGGCGCTTCATCAGGAGACGTGAGCTATCTCTCACGGCTAGTGCTGTACCACTGTACAGAGTGTACACTGGTCGTGCGCGCCCGACACACGACGTGGCGTCGAATGGCCCTGTACCCGCGGGCCCGATGTCGAGCCCGCGGGCTGGATGTCGCGCCACTCAAAGTAGCCCGCGACTGTGAGCTATCACTCACGGCTCCTGCTGTACCACTGTACAGAACACGTACATGCATACACTGGCATTTACACTGGTCTTGCGCGCCGGACACACGACGTCGCGTTGAATGGCGCGATACCCGCGGGCCGGATGTCGCGCCACGCGCAATACCCCGTGACTGCGGCCTGCAAAAGAGTCGAGCTGGGGCCCGCTGACTGCTCTGACACTTTACTGTGGACTCGCACTGCCGGTCGGTCGCTGCACGTCACTTGCTCCAACCAAACCTGTACTGTACTGTACTTTACATCGCTCGTCAAGCGTGGCTTGTACTATTAACAGCTTGCATCTCTCTTGACTTGCTCACGCTTACTCGCAACACGCAGGCAGTCACCACCTTCGTGCTGCGAGCACGACTAAAATTGACCGAGTAGTTCTTGACTTACATGAACGGGCGGTGAGATTGCTCACAAAACGGTACAGGGAACTTCAACTGGTACTACTGCGCTTTCGTTGTAGTGGTCGCCAAGTCATTCTGGGTCCCGAACAAGCGCCTTCACACCACGTACAGAGATAATATGCACCTGAACGGACAATAAAATATCAGTGTGGAGGTCCCGGCGGACCTGGTCACGTGCCACCACAGTACTTTGGTCTCCATCGACGCGAAGCCATAACCGATAGCGTCATGTAAAAATGCGCCACGCATCCGCGCCGGATGGTTATTGCGAGACTTCCGGGCGAGGCTCCTGGCGTGCCGCGTGGATATCTTACTTTGGTTATTACACACAGCTTTCAGTGTCAGAATGGTAGATGATGACTTGTCCCCCACATGTACAGGACGCTTCCCTGTACAGTATCCGATAGAGAGATGGCCGGACCATTGACGGTTAAGCGTGAAGATGTCATTGCCAAGTGGCATTGACACCTAACGGTGTTGCACACAGAATGCAGCGTATGCTGCAGCCACTTGGCAATGACATCTTCACGCTTAACCGTCAATGGTCCGGAGCCACGTAGTGTACCAAACCATGCTGGACTCTTGGCTGCAATTTGTGTGTAGCAACTCGTTACGTAGCGTGCTTGCGCGAGAAGAACATGTCCTACGAACACACGTTGCATGGGTACGTTCCATTGCTGTATCATCAGCAATGACGGCATATGCCGGCCTGCTTAAGCCGTGAATGACTCAAACCTTGACCGCCACGACAGGTAATAGCCGCCCGTATGTGCCGCGTGTTCTTGCATTACCTGGCGCCACGGTCCCGTCATTAACGCGCGTGGCCGTCTACCCGCGACCTCCTCTACCTGCGCTTCACTCGCGCTCCGCACGCGCAAGAGTACCGTGTACTGTACGAGCCTTACCCTTCTTCGCTCGGCACGCATGGCTGGCGCCGCGCCGCCCGTCGAGCCATGCGTGACCGTCTACCTACGTGGCACCGTTGGGCAGGAGGCGCGCCCTTTTTTGTACGGTGCCGCACGCATATTTACACAAATATGCACATAGGCTGGTACAGTACACGGAACTAGTCTGTACTGCTATACGAAGCAGTGCAAAGTACTGGCGTCCTGTGTGCGAACGCATAACTTCGTCATGCCCGGCGAATGACTTGGGGCTTGTTCAACACGTGTTGAAGAAGCACCAATTCATCCCACACACGCGCGGGAACACGCGCACGCCGACGGTGATCTGGCAGTGGCCTGGGAGGGTGGTTCATTGAAGGCTTCCGTCTAATTGGGAACGGCGCTTTGGAAAGAAAGAAATACACGTTGTTTCTGATTGTACGCGGCCATCTCGGCCGGTCATGGACTTTCGGGATTTGACTAGCTGCTGGGTACAGCTTCACCCATCTTGTCCTTCAACGCACTCTCACTCCCTCTCCTCAGAATCCGGTACATCAATGCTTTGCGCATAATCCTGGTATTAGCTACAACCCGTCGCGCTGTACTGTAGCTAACGACCAGGTCGAACGAAGCAGTACCTTTATACACCAGCATTGAACGAATTTGTAGGAATGATATTGAGAACCAAGAATGGGCAATGGAATGAGCGCCAATTGCGTGCAGGATAGGTAGGTATGGAAGGGTAGAACGCGGTTGCAGAGATGAACGGTACAGTAGGCTACATTGTGTAGGACCTTGATTGGATTCCGCGACTGCTTCTTGGCTATGCAACCCTATTTGCTACGCGTGGAGCTCTTTAGCAAGAGAAGAGGTGGGGCTTCTCAGAGGGACCGGTCAGCGAAGGGGGAAGGGGGCGAGAGTCGCCATTGACGGGAGCCACAGTTTCCCCGTGAATATTGCTTCCACGTAGCCGATTGGCAAACGGCCACATCTGTGTCAATACCTGCAAGACGCAGTGATCCGAAGACGCGTGTGCGATCGTTCAATCACCATACTGACTGCCCGCGTCCGTACATAGTACTGTAGCGTTAGAAGTACAGTCGTACAGCCGCACACGATCGCGCTAGAAACAATCGAAGCGATGCTACGCAACACACTGTACGTGCTCGGTTCATTCTCGACGCGATACTTGTGCTACACTCTGCATAGAACGGTCTGGCCAGAACGCCAGCTCGTAGAGACATCATCCAGCACAAGCGACTGACAGCTTGGCCAACGACAAGTGGAAGTGCACGAGCGTACAGAACACATTGGACGTCTGCGCCTTGGATAGAATCGATTGACAAGCGATACGTGCCGGTTTGCGTACAACTTGCGCCGGCCCGCACGGATAAACCGCGATAAACGAGTCCTCGCTCGCCGCGGCGCCCGTCGAGCCAAACATGACCATCTACCTACGTGGCACCGTTGGGCAGGAGGCACGCCTTTTTGTGTCGCGCCGTGTGCGTCCACAATGATCTGCAGCTGTACAATGTCATCGACAACGTGTCGTCCGCATGTACTCGTACTGTACTACACGCAGCCTACCACGCCGCGCTGCATCCGATGGATACTCGGACACCGATGCAGCCCCGCGGGCCATCGAGACTTGCGCTGTACTAGATCCAGATCCACTTCGGCTACGGTATACACTGGCAGCTTGGCAGCTTACGTCAGCGTCGTGCGCCGAAACGAGCTGCATGCGTGGCGATGCGTAGAGCGCTCAGTACGGAAATGGCGTACGTGCACAAGTTGCGTGCGCAAATTCAAGTGCTGACAGAAGCGATATGTTCCCAACGTGGCTCCATTCAAGCGGGTCACCTCACCCACGCAGCACAACGCAGGGGCGCGCTTGACCCGATAAGTGGTATTTACGATCAAGGCCGTCGGCAACCACTTTTAGGACGGTCGGTGCGCGCGCCGGATACGGGCGTCTCGCACACGGCGTCCGTCAGCACGGAGGCCAGGCACGTGACTGGCGGGCATGAAGATGTCGCTGCAGACGTTGATCGCGCTGTCGTGGAACACCACGGGGCATCGCCCCCTGAAAGGTACAGCGGTGGCGCCATGCATCCTCACATACACCGTGCAAGACGTGAGGGGCGCGGCGGTGTACCGAAGGAGATACTTCCGACTCATGTAGCTAGCGGAACCGCCCGTGCCAGTCAGCAACATATTTAGTACTGCCTCCGGCTCTAGCGCGATCGGTGATGGTATCGATGGTGATCGCTGTGTTGGCGCTGCGCCTTGTGCGAGAAGTCGTGGAGAGAATGGCAGGAGAGGTCCAACACTTCGTGCGCGATACGCGAGCGAGAACGACGACGACGGCTTTTTTCGTCTGCTTCGGGCTTTGGCTGTGGCTCCGGTACCGACGGTGCTGACCACGGCGGCGAGGATCCTGTGCATGTGCGTGGTCGTGACCATGACCGCGGGATCTGCCAGGTCTGCCCGTCAGAACCAAGCGACCGACGCTCGAGTCCGGGTCGGAGCTAGAGTCTTGGCAAAGGCATTGCTGGACTGGCCGGCATGCGTATGCTCCGTGGGACGTGCGGCGAGCGTGGCGCCGGAAAAGTCGCGCGGTACGGCGAGGCAGGCGAGGCAGTCGAAGTCGTCGAGCCGAAGCGGCGCGCGTACGTGGTGGATGCTACGGAGTGACTGTGATGGAACCGGGCGACTGGTCCAGCGGATAGGGTCAGCGGAATGCTCAGCGGACAAAGAGCTGCTTACGTAGAGCGAGGCGCGCCGCGTGGCACTCAGCGCCACGTGATGTGTGCGATTGATTGTACCAAGGTGGCATGATATCGAAACAGACAGCGTGACGGCGCGGTCTCTGCCGATGGTGTGACGGAGTTGGGCTTCGCGTGCACTGCGGGACGGGCTGTGGTTCGGGCCGTGTCGGCTGAGTGCAGCGCCGTGACCGTCGCCCCTTTGGGCGACGCATGCAGTACAGTACTTATCTGTGCCCCGGTGGCGAGGGCGCGGGGTTAGATCTTGCTGGCGGGTTCGTCTTGAGGTCCTTACAGCACCTACCATGCTTTTCCAGAAAGTAGTCGCCAGTACAGTAATCCTTGCACTGTATCTTAGAGGGTTCTGCAACGAGAGGGGGCCATGCGAAAGCTAGATCCAGATAGAAGGCACCAGGGGCATGTGTAGGTATAGCGGAATTTCGTTGAAGAGTCGCCCCGATGGAGATGCCCTTATCTTTATGTCTATCTCCTCTATCGACTAGAATACCTTCGCAAGTGAACCATCGCCGTGCTTCCATCCATCGCGGTAGAATAGAACATATGTTCAGCGTGTCCCGTCACCGGCGCCAATCGTCGAGGTCCATGGAGAGGCAGGCCTCGGGTGCAGGACTCATAAAAAGGGCGGTTTTATTGGTTTATAGTTTATAGGCCGCTCCTGGAATGCTGCATCGCAAATGGGTATTTTGGTAAAATGGCTTATGTACCGACTAAGTTCTACTACAAGTCGTGTGTTAAGGTCGTGTATCATATTTTCAATAATCAAACAGTAGCCTATTTTATGATCCTTGTTGTGCATACCAAAGGTGTGACATGGGGTAGTAGCTATCAGAGTGAAGCTGACTGGGATCGTTGATCCAGCTCAGCATCATGCTGATAGCTATACTTTACATAAATGAATTACATCTCTTTCGAGTACGGCTTTCATCCATGGAGAGCACAGCACCATACCAGTCACGCTAGTGACCGGCTTTCCACTTCAGCGTGGTGCCTATGTCCTCTTCCTTCCAGGACCACTTCCTCGAGCATGTCCAACACAGTTGCACAATGGCTTTCATCACACGCCATACATCGGCAGTACATGCCTATCGACAACCTTTATTACGTTGCAATTGTACAACGCTGCCCCAAGGGGGCAATCGAATGACGTGAAATCGTCCATGACCAAATACTCTTTCGTTTCACATAATACTCGTGGAACGTCTAGGTTTCCGGTAGTTAAAGGGAGCTGTCGAGGAGTAATTCGCTACACCGACCAGCATGGTCAGTGTAGTTGCTCGGCCCTCATCAAGCGAGAAAATGTGTGATGTCCACGCCAAAAAAGAAGTGGTTTGACGTGTTCGGTCCCCTTGCTGTTTAGTACAGCACGTGTACGCCAAGGGTTTCTTTCGTGCTTGGAGAGTAGGTAGGAATGACACCGAATAGTGCCTTGGTGGCAGGAATGCCGTTGAATGTGATAGGCACGATGGAGGGAATTCACGAAAACACCATACTTCCATTGCATCACATATGGTGCCAACGTGGATGTTACTTCGGACAGAATAGGACATGGTAGAGGCTTGTTGGCATGTTCACGATTTCCCGTGTTGGATCGGTGGCGAATAATGAATCCATTGCCCACCATCGACGAATAGCCTACTCGTGCACTGCGCGCGTAAAGAATGCGTTACACGCCATCCCTTTATTCCGTTCGCTTCATGTGCGAGGACTGGGTTTTCTTCGTAGTATGTATGCTTCATCATGTAGAAACAGCTCCTAGTCTCATCTTCGAAGCATTCCAAAGAACTTGGTATCGAGTTCAACCACACAGGTGCGCAAGTAATTAGTACAGCGCACCGACGTGCTGGTGTATATAATGTGCGAGTTGAACCAATTGTCCAACTCACACAGTCTGAAGTATTGCGCTGCGCCTATGTAGGGATAAACAAGGTACTGCTTACTGAGTATATGCAAATGTACAAACTGACTCGAAAGACAACTACGTTTCTAGGTTTTCTTCCTGACTTGCACTACCGTCACAGCGTCCACTACAGGTAGGACGCAACAGAGGCACACGACCTTGTCTATTCAGCTGAAGCTCAGTTCTGGCAGGTGAAGCTTGTCGGACACAGTACAGCCGTCGATCCTGGGCGACCGGAGAGCATTTGAATAGAGACTGCTGCATTCCACATTGTCTTTGTGCGAGTGGAAGTGACTGTACGCAGAATAGAACGTCTTCAGTACATCTACCATCACAATTCCCGTATGTACGGCCGGGAATGGACCGACTGAAGCAATACCGCAGCGCAGCAACATTCGGGATTACCCCTTCTCTCTCTTCCAACACCTACTTTGCTCCAGACATTATTGCGAGCTTCATGTGGATGGGGGCAGTCGAAATGTTGTTCAAAATTGTTTCCGCACGACCATTGAAGACAGAACTCCGGCAATTATTCGAATTGGCTTGTAGCTTTCGAAACCGAACCTTGCCGGTAACGTGCTTAGACCCGCGCCTTGAGAGTGCTACTGACTGACGCGAATAAAGCGAAATTCAACTACTCGCTCGGTTCTGATTACAAAAGCCATCACTTCAACAGCAGCAGGCGGACCGTGCTTTAGACAACTACAAAGTCACAGACAAGCGACAAAGGTACGATGTACATAGCTGCGGAGACGTCATACGATACATGCATGCGGTTCTATCTGGATACCTCCACCTTCAGTCCATGTTGTCGAACGCCTGCATCCCGGCAATGGGACGTTCTTCCGACAGCATGACCAAGCAAGTCGCATCCAGCGGAGATCTGTCTGCAAGCCCGGAGCAACAAAGAGTATCGTGGGAAAACGAAACATCCGAAGCGGTCCGGGAATGCGAAAGGCACGCAGTGGAGCACTCCACGCCATCGTCATCTCGTGGCTCGTCGGAAATCCCAGACACGGACCATCCTACCTGCACAATGACAAGCACATATAACCCGAGGCTGAGGCCGTTGAGTGGAATTCTCAAGGCGCGGTCCCGCGTGGCACACTCCCGGGTGCGGCTGGAGTCGCACTCGTTCCGAGCAGCACACTCGGAAGACGAGCTGCCGACACACATGCGCATGAGGTCAACGGAAGCGAGAGCATGTGCGAAGCGCGAACAGCCAGCGGCAGGCATGCCGGGAATCGAGTTTCCACCGAGCGGGGCTCGGCATGTGTCGCCAGAAAAACGGGGAGGTGCATGGGAGACAACCTCCTCAAGAAGGGCTGTGCAAGCAGAGAGTTTCACAAAAGCGAGTCTCCAAGGAGGACCGGCTTGGACTAGGCTGAGGACTGGCTTCGGCACGCGACGTGCATGGCGCGCACCGCTCGTGCGTTCACGAACACTCGCTGTGGAACGCTGTCCATGCGGCGAGGTCACTGCGACGTTGCACGATGACGACGTGCGAATGAGCGACGCGTGCCGGAGCGAGCTGTGACGCGCCGGCGGGACGCATGTGAGGACTTGGTTCATTGCTGGAAGATGCGTGGGACGCGGATGAACGGGGACGCAAGCGGCGGGTGGGTGGTGGAACATGTCGAGGACGAGCGGGTTGTGACAGAGTTGTCACGACATGGCGGCGGGGCGGGAGTCGTCATCCTGTGTGGGGGAGGGGATGATGAACAGTACTGAAAGGAATTCGGGGATGAGGCGTATTCGTGGATTCGCGTTAATTGGGCAAGCGAGACTGGGGGTATACAGATACTGAAGAAAAGCGCCAAAGGGGACCCTTGCAAGTACATATGTTTTTAAATGAGTTCCTTTCAAAAATGTTAGAATTGCGGACAATTGAAGCATTAAACTAAATTAATAATAGTTGTAATTTGGAAAAAGACCGAAGGCGTCAAGTCGTTCTAAAGTATTGTACACGTGGGCATGAAGCCATCCGACAATTGGGCATCGCGATAATTGGGCCGCCATTTCGGCACTTCAAAGGTGTTGCGACACACACGATGTGAACAGCGCACAGATGGTGGATTTTCTGCGTGCCTGTAATGCCAACGTACGTTGCCGTGCAGCCGAAGAGAAACGGGGCTGGAGGTTCCGGCAGCGAGCTGGTGAGTGGTGGACAGGGAATTGAGAGAAGAACAGACAGGCCGAGAGGATGCGCTGTACCCGCGGTGTCATGGCATGGAAAAGTTGCTTTATGTGCTCTGAAGGCAGCGCGCCGCGCCTCGGACGAGCCCGGGCAGTGGTGGAAAATGTTGAGGCGCCATGGTGGGATGAGCTGGCTGACGGATGACATCAGACATGACGGCCGTGTATGCGCGATGGCGTGTCGCACATGCAGGGAAACCATCATGTTTAGCAAAATGTTTATTTTATTCACTGGCTATTCCAAACAGCACCCACAAACGCGGTACAGCACGACCTGAAATTTAGTTAAAAACCCGCGAGACGAGTCCAAAAGTTAACATTCCTCACGAAAAAGAAGCGATAGCCTAGAGGGTGGGGAGGATCAATGATAGCCATATCCATGGCGCCGGCGATGGCGCGAGTGTCTGCGCCGATGGCGCGAATGCGCGCGTTGCCGATGCGCATCGTCCATGAGCGAGTGT
>JAULBV010255256.1:0-11452 GCA_032358295.1 Pterothamnion heteromorphum | reverse complement strand
TGTTTTTAAGAAAAAAATCTCCCTTAGTCGGGTCGTCTTCTGAACCCCACCCATTTGATTGGGAACTGCCATTTGCCCCACCAATCAGCGAACTTGCCTGACGAAGTTTTGAACCAACCCCCAAAGCCCCTGAAGAAAGTAAATCTTTTTTTTTTAGATATTTATCTATGTAGGCATCGGCATCCATATTCATTTTTAATGCTGCTGCATGAACTCTCTCAAATGGCATTTGCTCTACCTGATACTCGTATGATTCATCATATTCTTTTATCCCATGCTTTTGAATATAAGATGGCACATCCATTTTAAGATTGGCTGCTGCTTTCCCTATCCTGTCGGCATCAATTATTTCTCCCTGATATAGATATTTTTTTTTCATTCGCCCGGCAATTTAATGCCTGTTTTCTTTTTATGCCCACCGCTATTGTCACTTGGTGCTTTTGGCACTTGTGGTACAAGCCTTAAATCATATTTATTAGCTACAAATTGTTCGGCAGCTTTCATGGTGTACTTTTTATCTTTTGCCCCACCATTTTCATCATATAATATATCGTTTGTTTTAGGGTCAACTCTTATATTTATTGCAAAGTTTGGAAGCCCTAACGCATCTGATGGCATTTTTAACTGCCCATTTTCAACTGATGAAATAATAGTTTCTCTTGCTGTCAGTTTATTTTTATCCACCCCTAAATCTTTCGCTGCTGAATCAAAAGCATATTTATCCTTCCATGCCCCTAATCCTAATGATGAAGCAAGGTGCATCCTGTTTTGTATAAGCTGGTCATTAGTAAACATTTTCTTTAATGCAAAGTTTTGCTTACTTGCTATCGTTTCTGTTGGTTTACCCACTTCTGCTATTGGAGGATTAGATACTACCTGCTGCATAGCTGTTAATGCCATAGCCTTACCCAATGGTGTTGATAACAGGTAAGCGGGTATTTCTGGTTCATTTGGGTAAGCCGCTTTAAATTCTGGCTTCTGTTTCAAGGCCGTATAGTCACTTATAATCCTATTCGCTTCTTCATCGGTAAAGTCGTGCTGCTTTATAAAGTGATTAGTTAATCTATCCCCCCTTACCTGACCTTGCAGATTTTGTATTATTTCAGAAGGTGGATTAATACCTTTATAAGTTGTTTTCGTAGTGCTTGCCCCGTTATCAGTTGGTTGTGTTATAGAATTTCTTTCAGTTTGCTTGCCAAAAGAAGTCGCCTTTATTTTTGTAAAATCTGTACCATACCCATTGTCAAGTATGGTGCTGTAAATATCATCAGGTAATTTTGATGTGGGTGTTTTACTGTAATCAATTAGTGTTTTATGCGAACCCTCTAAAAAGTTATTTGGATTTTTCTGTATATCCTTTTGCGCTGTCTCTAATTCAGCCCTTTTATTTTTACTTGCCCCTAATGTAGAATACATATCAGCTTTCTTCTTTAAAACCTCTAATTGGTCTTGTGGTGTGCCACCTCCCTTTTTCTTGTATAGATTTTGCCATGCTTGTTTATAGTCGCTGTATTTTTGAGTTACTTCAGGAATATCTATATCTCTTACATTAGATAAGTTTCTTGAAAATTCTTCATCCAGCATTTTACTATCCTGCCGTTGCTGAAGTTGACGCTGCTGCTGTTCCGCATACAATCTATTATGTAGCTGGTCAAGTGCTGGTGTCCCAACTAAAAAAGCATTACCTGAAGGAATATTTGTAGGCATTAATATTTTCTTTTGTATGTCATTGGCCTTGTTCTCATCAAATAATCTGTTGTAATACCATCGCCGCCACCACCATCTGCCGCACTGCCGTTTCCGCCAAATCCACCACTTGCTCCATATTCTAATCCCCCTGCAATTAATTTATCTAACCCGCCTGCAATATTTTGATTGCCGCTCCCCAATTCTCCCATTTTTTGCTGATAGGTACGCAACCATTTCTGTCTTTTTTGGTCAAATAACCGGCTTTTCCATCCTGCTACCTGATTATTTACATTCATTAGTTGCCCTTCATTGTTTACTCTCATTTGCGCATCTCTTGCATCCAGATTACCTACTGCATCATTACCCTGCTCATTAATTCCACCCAATACCGCCAACCCCTTACCACCTCCCATTTCACCTGCCCTTCTTAAAGCAAGTAACTGTTGCCGTTGTATATTTTTCATGGCATTGTTATATTGTTCGGAAGGCATACCCGTATTAGCTCTCAAGGTTGCTAACTCCTGATTTCGGGTAATCTCTGTCGGTAGTGCTTCAGTAGGCTGCTGATTGTTTTTTAACCAACGGTTTGCTGCCCCACGTTGTATTAAACCAATCCCGGATGATATAAGGCCGCTTGCTACTTGCGCCCCTGCTCCCCACGGTGTTGCTGATTCTAAGCCCATTTTATTAATTTTTTGGTGAAATTGTCCATAATAATTGTGGTAAGTAAAGGTAACTGAAATCAGATGTTTTTGAAGTCAATTTTATTTCGATACTCGTCCCCTTCAAATAATCCCCGGATAATAACGCCTCCCTTGCATCTACACCGCTATTAGCGTCTCTGTTAAGTGCGGAATAGTATAAGGATTCATTGATTTCAAAGTCCTGCTGTATCAATGAACTTATCTGCGGCAACCCCGTTTGCTCATTTGGTTGTGATGTAACTATATCGCCATTAGTATCAGCTACCCAATAATTGTTTGCCTGATAAGAAATTGCTTCAAAGGTTTTTTTAATGTTTACTTTATCATTAAATACCAATGTAATGCTTGGATAAAATTTAGTGCCAAAGAAAGTTCTGTTAGCCCCTTCATCATTTTGAATATACGCTGCTCCATTCTTCCATAGTATAACTGTTCCCTTCACCCCAATACCCATTTCTGGTTTAAGGTCATAAAACGAACAGTAGGCTTTTCTCTTTTCATTAAAGCTAAAGCAATAATCCCCTATGGCATCCCCGTTATAACTCCCTCCTTGCAAAATAACCATACAGTTATCTTCAAAGAAATCGTAGTAAAGAATAATTTTTGCTAAACTTCCATTGGGTCGTAAATAATCTTTGGTATAAGGCGTAAGTAAATCCTTAATATAAAACTCCCCTTTGTTTTGTGCGCTGACTGATTCCATACCCTGATTATCTAACCGTACATGGTCGCCACTTACATCATCTATAAACCAAAAAGCATTTTTTGAATTACACCATGCCATTGATTGATTCCCTATCCCATATTTACCTTCGTAGTAATTGGCATTATTCTTTGTTAATATATCGTCAGTTGTTGTAAGAATATTTGCGCTGCCGCTATCCTGAATAAACTTGCCATAAATTCCTTTCTGACAAGCTCCCCTGCTTTGAATAATCTGCAATATCATTTCCCGTACATTCAATACTCTTATATCCCCCTTCGCCCTGTCCACTTCATCAAAATTCAATTCCCGGAAACGGTTTGTTTGATTAATATTACCATTGGGTTCGTATGCAAGCCCCCACCGTAATAAGGTAGGGTTATATACTTCAGAAGCATTTTCATCTACTATCAATGGCCTGCCATTTGAATTTACTGCACTTTTAAAGAAATCAGAAAAATTAGGGTCAATTACACCTACTGTATAGGGTTGTTCTACGGTTATCTTTATATCTGTTTGAGAAAAATATTTTGAATCGGTAAAGTCATTGGCTGAATAGTAAAATATAAAAAACTTTTGCCCGTTTGTAAGTTGAACCGTTACATCAAAATTAAACACTTGGTTAGTGTCGCCTATCAGTTGTGGTTGTATTAAATAAGTAACAGCCCCGGTATTATCCATTAACCGTAAGTCTGCAATGTCTGGATAATTAGGGTCAACCTGTATCGTTCCCTTCACCCTGAAAGTGTATGTGCCTGTTACTATTTTTATAATCCACCTGTCATTATTAGTCGCTAAAGTAAACCCTGCCAAACTTTGCAATGGAGAATTACCCGTTAATATATTTGCATCCGTAAAATTCCTGTCAACAAAATCCATACCCAAAGTACATCTCCCTGCCCCTCTTTCACCGGCTGTTATGTTGTAGTTTAAATCACCGCCTGTATTTATCGTTCTGCTCCTGTAATAAAAATCCCCCTGATCGAATTGAAAGGTTGCCGGTTGTGACAAATTGGAGGTCTGGTTCTGCAACATCCCCTGATGGTAAGCGGTAGATGTTCCGGGATTACCTATTGTATATCTTTCGCCAAACTCATAGTATTTATCTAATCCTTCAGCTACGGATTGTGCAGGGGTATATAGTTCTATAAAATAATTATTGAAATCGGTACTGCCAAAATCAAATGTTCCGCTTGTTGTTGGCAGTGCAATCTTTAGTATCTGCCCAAATTGAACTTCCCCGTTAATTACAGGAGATAATACCTGTGCCTGAATTTCAAAATCATTAGTCGTATAAACTGTATTTGCCCCACTACTCAACCGCTTCATAAAACGTATTCTATCGCCGGGAGAAAAATCGTAGGCCAAATGTTTGGATGTCGGATTATCAACTATAAATCTATTCAGGTTTTCAATACTTATGTAGGCGTATGTAATATCCTTAAATGTCCGGTCGCATACCCATTCCAGTTTGGTTAGTTTACTTAAATTCTTTGTTCTTGCCCACTGAAAATATCTGGCATGAAGTGGTGGACGGCTTGATAATGATAATGTAAGTAGTGGTATATTTGGTACGGTTGCTGTTTCGGTATAATTAATTGTTTGAAATGGCAATGTTGTATTTGTTAAAGCCCCTATCGTTCTGCCTGCTGCATCAAAATAAGTTACTCCGTAATTATATCTTGCATTACGGTCATAAACAAACGAATCCGTGACAGCCCTTGCTACTGGTGTTGTCAACACTCTTTGTAAAATTTCGGCTGTTTTAATGATAACCAAGTTCTCTGTATCGGAACTTACAACCGTAAATCCTGCAATAACGGCTGCTGCCGAAAGCCCTGTTATTACATTGGCTGTTGTAGCTACTGTGCAGGTAAAGGTTACTGTTTGCGCCGTTGTATAGATTGTAAATACATCACCAATTCCCGGAGAACCTAATACAATTGCATGGATATTACCCGTACCAAATCCGCTATCCCCGCTTTCCGATGCTACAAAAATATAGGGCGGCTGGGTAGTCCTTTGCGATTCACTCCCTGAAGTAGTAGTGGCGGTAATTACGTTTGGATTAAACCCTTCTTTTATTCCCCCATAGCAAGGTACATTACCATTTAAGAAATCCATTGCATTTGCTTCCAATGGTACTAAATCCTGTAACTGTATGCTTTCAAGGGGGTCAATCGGAAGGTATGCCTGATTGTTATAAAATCTGTAAGTATATAAATCATTACTGGAAACACTTTCTGCTGCCTTATCTACCACCTTAATAGTAAAATATCCTATTGGTTCGGTTGCCCCACTTACTGCACTGTCGGGTTGTATAATAGCCGCTATTTCTATCTTGGATACATCCGCTTCCCCTGTTGGAACTACTACTGCTATCCGGCAGTTTTTAGTCGGGTCTTTATCAATAGTTGTATCGGTATAATTTACCGGCAAAGGCATTACACTTTCGCTACTCCAAATACTTTTTGTTTTATCAAGATATACAAATCTTGTTCTGAACCGGAACAGCTTCTTACGAAGATTATTTACTGAAACCGTAGCATCATTTTCATATACTACGGCGGCTGGCATTTTAGCCGGTGCTTTTATAACATCAATATAAGAACGCTTTATTGTACCGTATGTACCAGCCAGCGCAAATTTTATATTAATCTGGCACGGTTGTTTTTGGCTATTGTTAAAATATAAAGCATCCCCCTGCGTATCATCGCCATATAGCATCCTTACCCCCGTAACTGTTCCGTTTAGCGTAAAACCAAGTATATCCCCATCCGTACCTGCTCCTATTACTACTACTGTTGAAATGTTATTAGTACTTAATGCTAATTGGTAGATACCATGCGTACCGGAAGAATTATAGTTAAAGTAAAATACCCTTTGCTTTAGCTCATCATAGAAACGTCCGATACATTCATTTGTTCCTGCCGGAAGGTTATTAGCAATAAGCGTTGTGCCGGGTATAGATTCCGGCCTCATATCATTTGGCTTCCCTCTGAATCTTACATTTTTCGCATACTTATGATGTGTAGCCCCGATAGAACTATTGGGGTCATCAGTATTTAAAAACCCACTTAATTGTTTTATTTCTTTTATTTCATTCATTACGGTAATGGGTCTTGAACAAATAAAATATTTTCACTTTCTAACCACGCATACGTTATTCCCCCTTGTATAAATGGTGCTTGTGTTAATGAATTATATTGAACATAATCATCCACTGCACAATTAATTACCGATATACCAATCTGCCTCACATATCCGCTTGCAAAATTCGGGTAGTTGCTTGTGTTAATTGGGTTATCATCCGTCAGTTCTAATATTACTGCTGTATTCCCTAAGTTTGATATACCTGTCGGATAATTAGCCATTCAATTAACTCTTTAAACAAAATTTAGTCCCTTCCCTTATTATCTGATTAAAATACTGCAAGTGTATTGGTTTAATCATTCTTCTTGATTCCGTCAATCTTGCATAGTAATTTGTATCACTTCCCAATTTAGCCTTCCATGCCATAAATGCTATCAATGGTTCTCTTAATCTTCTGTCCACCTTATAGTCATCATCTTTTTCCGGTGCGCTTATATACTCCAATAACAAATCATCATATTTATAATCGGGAGGAAGTACTATTACATTATTTTTTTCATCTACCCTGCACTCCCCAAATTGTATTAATGCGTTCCCTATACCGAATAAGGGCATATAAGAACCATTATTAAAATAATTTACAAATGGGTAAACTGAATTACTACCAGCCCACCCACTATTAATATCTGCGGTTAATAAATCTAACCTGTTTGGGTTGTTATCCCTGAATGTAGTCAGTGAATTATTAATGCGAAGCGTACTTACTTGTCCAAGATTATCTATCAATCCTATCTTTACCCATGAAACATAGTCAGCCGGTATTGTTACAGTTTTATTACCGTTAATTGGCAATCTAACAGTCTTTGGCTCTGCTGCAATATTAAAGTGCATGGATTCTAACCCACGGAAAGCAATAATCCAGAACTTGTCGAAGTCACCATGCGATTTATCATTTTCATCAAGAAAATAACTTACAATAGTTTTTAAAGGTTCGTATTTAGCTGACATTACTTATATTTAAAAACAAAACCTCTTGTTGATTTTTGATTTCCAATCAAACAATTAGATATTAATGGTTGTGTGCTGCCTATGTATCTTGCTGCTGAACTTATAGATATGTGTTCTTTAATAAAATTTCCGCTACTGTCATATTGCAATATAGGTTTCCCATTTAGTTTAGTCTGCGCCTCTAACATCCTTCTCCTCGTTTCTGTTGATTTAGTTTTACCTAATTTTAATTCAGACCATTTCTTTTTGCTTGCACCCGTATGAACAACCCCAATGCCACCAGTTGAACCATCTGTTAGATTTAATCCGTTTTGTTCAGGCCATTTACTTTTATTTGACATATAACTCCTAATCCAAAACATTTCCTTACAATCAGCTTCATCTCTATCACAAAATATTTGCTCTAATATATCAACAGTATGATTTGTGAACCCGTATTCTAATAGAGACTTGTTTAACTCAGGTTGCGCCTTTACGTTCTTATCATTATTATTGCTATAAGTATACATCCTGCTTTTAAAGTTACTTGTCCTGCCAATGTATATCCCTCCGACTGGATTGGTTATTCTGTATATTTTCCATAATTTTTCCATACTAACTGCTTTTGTTTCCAGAAGAAATATCATCGGCTATAATGTCTTTTGGAAGTTGAAGTCTATCTTTCAATTTTGCAACAACATTGTTAAAAATTAATTCCAGCGCATCGTCTGGAACGTTTATTTCCTCTGTTAAACTGGTTGACCTTGTTTTTGCCATCTGTGCATAAAAATTGTAGTTTAACAACGAACCTCCATCATTTGCTGCTGCCCATAGTTTAACACCTTCCACCCAATACCTTCCACCACTTGGAAAAGGCATATACCTTCTGAAAGAAACTCTTTTTGCTTTAATTGGTAAGAAGTCCTGACTTGAACCACTACCCGCTTCTGCTGCATATACCCTATTAATCGAATATCCTAATGGCAATGAAACAGGAGGTTGTGGTAATGTTGCATACCAGTCACCAGTAGCCGAATCCCTTGATAGTGTTCCAAGATTATATGTCGTCAACCAAGCCTCTGGCATTGCTAAGTTACCTTCTACTTTAGCCATCCCGTACACCTGACCTACCAATGTAAAAGCTGCCGCTTGGTCAATATAAAGCAAGACTTCTCTGTCTGATGTTGAGAAGGAACTATCTGGGAACTCATTGGCAATATGCCGCTTTATCCTTTCAATTAATTGTTGCTTTGTATATGCTACTACTACTGCCATTTAATTAGATTGATGCTACAAATACTTCAATATCCACTGCTCCCGTGTCTGCCTGTGCGTTAATGCTTGTCATATCAACAAATGCTGAAAATGCTACCGCTGTTGCTGATACACTTTCTTTTACATTGCCCATAAAGAATGACTTCCCGGCTTCTAATTTTACATCGAATGTTTCTGCACCGGATTTTGTTACCCTGATTCTAACAAAGTTTGTATCATCCTTATTAGTGATACGGACGTATTTAACATTAGCGGCTATATATGTTCCGGCTGCTGCCAGCGAACCAAATACGGCTACTGTTGCTTCTGCTGCAATCGGGACTGTCATTATTCTTTTATCAACCTCATTGATACTTGATATTACTAACTGGTTTTCGCTATTAATAGATTGCCCGTTAAGGTTAATAGCTTCACTTATTGTTACCGTTAGATTTGCTGCTGTCACTGTACTTGCCATTGTTTATATTTTTATTCGCCAGTCAGTTGTACCGACTTGCCGAAGTTTGCAAAATCATTATCTTTAAATGCTACGCCGATATTAGTCAGCATACGCTTTGTTATTTCCCTCGTACTGTTAGAATCCCAAAGTGGCTGAATACTTGTACCGGGATTATAAACCTTCCTGTTATTTGCATCGTATGTAAATCCCCACTTTACATCAGGCGGGGTACATATATAATCCAGTTTTGCTACCACTGCTGTATTGGGAAGGAAGCTGTAATAATCTTCATATTCAACAAAGTAGTAAGTATTTTCGGGTGATGAAGGCGGGTCTATTACACTATGTGTTGCATAGGCAACTTGGTTGTGATTTAATTTGTAGGCATCGTAACCATACACCCTTAATGCAAGTCTGTAAACAAAATCAGAAGGTTTATCTGCTAACCCATTTGTTATAGTTAAATCTACCGGCTTTGTAAATGGTGCAAGTTTTTGGAGTATTGTTTCATCTTCAATCAGCCCTGTATTAACCCCCTCTTTACCATTATTCCTTGCCTGAAATCTTCCTAATAAATCATCTTGGTAAGTATTCTGTGCATCATTCCAGTGGTATTCAAATTCATTAGATGCAAGCCCCCCACTCTGATTTTTCTTTATCAGTTTAAGCGCAAATTCATAACAGTAATTAACAGATAATGCCATTCATTTATATTGAAAAAATGCCCCTCTAAAATGAGAAGCATTTCATTAATTATATTATTTCAAAAGAACTTTACTTGTACAATGCCCTTAGTTGGTCATCAAACGCCCCGCCCTCCGGCATCTGTGAAAATTCCAGCAACTTAGCTGCAATCCCTTCATGTGATTTGATACCTGAAATATCGCATATAGTTGAACCATTAGCTGACCATACAGCTTTATTAGGTATCATTGTTGTACTAATAACACCGGTCTTCATAGCTGTTTCAATGTAGGTAGCTGTTTCTATTGATTTATCATTGTACGACTGAATAAATTTCGCCGGGTCATTCTTAGCTACCATCCTGTATGATGTCCTGATAGCATCTTCGCTTCTTTCGTTGTTTGTTTTTTCATCCAAAAATGAAATGCCCAAATATTGTGCATGAACCATCATTTTTGCTTTCGGTGCTTTCTTAGCCAGCCCCATTGCCTGTTCTGCAAGGTCAAGTTGGTCTGCTTCCATTTTAGAAGCCTTCTCACTATCAAGCAGGATAAATATTGTATCTGTTGTTGGTATCTTATATGGGCTATCACCGTTATAACTACACCAATCCATGTATGTTTTCAGCAAGGTATCATATCCATAAACAGAAATATACCCATGCAGGAAAGACATTTCTCTTGTATTGATTACAAGCTGGTCTATTGTTTCTTTATCCTTTGGCTGGTCATCAACAAATAAAGTAGTGCAACCATCGTAATAACGAATAAGGTGTCGGCCTGCTGCTCTTGGTTTACCACTGTAAGGGTCAGCTTTACCATCCCAATTAATAGAACTTCTTAACAGAAGATTCCTTCTTGGTTTGTATTCATTTTCTCCTCTTGGCATACCGTGTTCATCATAAACACGACCCCTTTTTTCATTTTTTTCAGCTAAGACATATACATATCTTGTGTTAATGTCTGCTGCTACCTCTTTTGTTTCTAATTCTTTGACTGCCATAAATAAATTTTAAAAGCAGGCGAGTTACTTCCCGCCTGCCTGATTATAAAATATTACTGTGCAACACCTTTAAGGATGGCAAACTGTTCTGCGGCAACCACACGGCTACCTACATAACAAATTTGCTCATACTTATTGGACGCTTCAGTAGTTTTTGTGTTTTTGGTATAACCCAAATCCCATGAGTAAATCTTTGTACCTGCTGGTAAGTCAGGGTTACGCTGATAAACCCACTGTAAGTATGGTCTGGTTGTACCTGATTTTGCATCTACGGTATTACCTTGTGGAACTACCAAACCAAAGTAAGCCCTGTAATCACCTACTGTTGGCTGATAACCGAACAATGAAGGCGCAGAGAATCCTTTGTAACGGTGGAAATGGAACGTAAAGGTGTCAGTTGAGAAAGATTTGAAACCGTAAGAAACGGCTGCTTCTTCACTTGAACCTACGCTGCCGTAAGAAATCATTCCGTTTGGATATTTCCCGAATAACAGGTTATTGATGTCCTGACGTTGCAGAATATCTTGCAGGAAGTGATATTCTCTTGGGCCACCGTTGTAATCCAATACCCTTGTAAGGTTTTGGAAATCGGAGATAGAGAAATTCCCTTGTTGATAATCCACTTCTGTACCCCTTGAAACAACTTCAGGGATACAACCTATTGTACCGGTTGTGCTGGCGATGTTTGAATAAGGAACACCTTCCAATACTGCATCTTCAATAGAAACCATCATTTGCTCATTCATGGTTTTTACTGCCAGATAAGGAAGGTAGTTGTTACCCCCACCAAAATCAATCTGCGTTTTATTCATACCGGCAAGGTCACTTGCTTTTTCAGAGGCACGAAGAACGGTTGCTGTATTGTCGTAACGATAC
>JAULBV010255145.1:0-11452 GCA_032358295.1 Pterothamnion heteromorphum | reverse complement strand
GTACATTCCAGTGATCAGCCCCGACTGCCCATAGCTTGTACGCTGAGAAATGTTGAATGCCGCGTCAGAGAATGTGACAACACGGGAATCGGTCACCACTCCATCGGGCCTCGGGAATCGTATCTCCGGCACCAATTTCCTCAGCTCGACCAGGACCCGGTTGGCTGCGACTATGTCACAGACCTGAAGATGAGGCACCTGCTGCTGCATCAGGGAACCCACGGTCGCCGCCTGTGGGAGTGCTCCGCAGCCAAGCCAAACCAGCTCCCCAGCCAGAGACCGAAACGCCGCGATCTCTTCCTCGTTGGCAGCTTCTTTTCCCAGGTCTTTCCGGTCATCTTGAACTTCGACCTCCTTAATGCCTACCATGTACTCGCGCATGGAGATGGATGCATCCCCCCCTTCATGACGCGAGATTGTACATCCGTTGAACACAATGTCCTCGTCCACAATCGCCTTGCTTATCGTGAACCGCCTCTTGATCTTCGCCGTAAACTCCCGGATCTCTTCCTTCGACCCCGCCATCAATAAATCATCGGTCACCTTGGCCAACAAGAACACAACGCGGCCTTTTGAATCCCTCTTGAGATAAAGTTGACTGACTCCAAACGCCCGTTCTAGCCCGACATCGTCCAGCAGCCACCCCTCAATCGCCTTCGCCCACTGCCTCCCAGCCTCACATATCCCGTAAGGTAGCTTCGTTAGCCGCCAAAGAGAGCCCCTTCTCGCAGTCCATTGTTTTGGGGGGCGTACATGAATAACACGTCTTATTTTCCCACTCTGCAGATACGCTCCCTTGACATCGATGCAAGCTAAGCTCAGCTGCAGAACGACTGCAAGACTGATGACCATACGGATAATGTCAAACTGCGCAGTGGAAGCGTCCTTCCTCATGTTGTCCTTCTCATCGTCCCGGTTACCATGCGGGCACAAGGGCGCCTTCAGACGCTTCCTCCCACGCTCCTCCACCTTGATCTTGAACACAAAGTGTGAACATATTACATTCGCAGACTTAGGTACCTCGGACTCCCTGACCTCCACATACGGTCCAGACCAGTTGTTCTGCAGCTCGTCTCGAACTGCCTTTTCTATCAACCACGAAGGAGCGTGTGATATCTTGCCATATGACACCTGCGCGCTGCCCACCGCCTTGTAGAGGTCATCAAGGGCGAGCTGTTCGGTGCTCTCGAGGTCGATGTGTTGCCTTCCTCGGAACTCCGGCCCAGACGCATCGACCGACCCAATATCCTTGCTTGGTTCACCGAGCACGTGGGACGCCATCATAGTGTGCGCTGCTGGAAATTCCCCTTCTTCATCGCTGTCGTCGCCAAATATATCCCGCATGATATCCTCTGGCAGGTTTCTTTCCTCAACCGGCTGCTCATCTTGCTCCATGACCCCCTCCAGGGTCCCCTCAACCAGCTCCCTTGCCAATTTTCCATCAGGGGCTACACGAATGTGGTTGTACGCAACCGACATCGGCGGCCCCCTTGTCGATCGCCGACACTTGACCACGTGGTCCCCCGTTGGTAAAACCCAGTTTCCAGGAATTACCTCGGATTCCTGGACTTGGCCCAGGCTCCAGGAATTATAATCCCCAGGATTCCATGATACGCGTCGGGCCTATTTCCTGGGATGGCCCAGGATTCATAAGCCAGGAATTAGTGACTTACTTCCTGGGCGCCACCAGGATTCTTGGGTTCCAGGATGCATTGCCTACTTCCTGGAGAACTTGGGGCCCATGTTTCTTGGGCCCCAAGACCCAGGAAGTAAGCCTATTTCCTGGAAATATCCAGGACTTATAATTGTACACTACACTGACGGTCCTGGCCCAATTTCCTGGGACTTGGGCCCCAGGCCCGAGGAACACACTCCAAGCATTCTTGACATACATTCCTGGGACCTGAACTCTAGGCCCCAGGAAAAGGCGCCAAGATGTCCTACAATAAAATCCTGGGGCCTGGACCCTAGGACCCAGGAAACGGTGCCAAGCGTTCTTGGAATTAAAACCTGGGCCCTGGGCCCTAGGACCCAGGAAAAGGCGCCAAGCAATCTTGGAATTAAATCCTGGGCCCTGGGCCCTAGGACCCAGGAAAAGGCGCCAAGCAATCTTGGAATTAAATCCTGGGCCCTGGGCCTTAGGACCCAGGAAAAGGCGCCATGACTTCCTGGAATTAAAACCTGGGCCCTGGGCCCTAGGACCCAGTAAAAGGCGCCAAGATCTCCTGGAATTAAAACCTGGGCCCTGGGCCCTAGGACCCAGGAAACGGCGCCAGGAACTCTTGGAATAATATCCTGGGGCTTGGGGTGCGTGACAAGGAATCCTGGGCTCCAGGAATTACTATATTTTCGTCCACGAGGGTATTTTAACTGCATTATTCAGGGCTGGACCCCAGGTAGTTTCCAAAAATTTTGATATTCTTGGCATTCATGCCAATTCCTGGACAATATTTTGGCCGCTGGTCGTGTCGTGCGTATGGAACCGGGGCTATTCCCCCTTCCTAAAGGTCCGCAGAGCTATCCTATTTGCTATAATGCTAGGGATCGGCGACGTCCTGGCAGGCCGGAAACTCTTCTATGACGGCTGTGGCCAGCTGTACAACAGCAGTTGTTGAGCTCACTGCGCTGTGCTCGGTCACATCGGATGTCGCCAACCGCTCTGCGCATCCTGTCGTACCCGTCACGCATGTGTCTGAGCGCCCACACAGTGCATTGGTACCAACATGTAACTGTGATACATCTGCATGGCCCTTTCACGCGGCCCCTGCGTCATCACCCACTTCCAACACCCCACCCGCCCCATCACCATATCCCCACGCCCCGTACGGCACCGAATGAGCCCAACCAAGTCAACGTGGCTAACATCATCCCGTCACCTCCCACCCATCGGCTCATGGAGGCCAGTACCCAGTTCTGAGGCGCGTCCTGTGCGCGTGGTCCCATTTCTTGACAGTTCACTGCATCTGTGACGTGCCATTGCATGAACCGATCGAGGTGTTCTGTGACGTCACAGTACCTGCCGCAATCGAGGTGTTCCGTGACGTCACAATACCCGCCGCCGTCGAGGTGTTCCGTGACGTCACAATACCAGCCGCAATCGATATGTTCTGTGAGGTCGCATAACAGTAGAAGAAGAAGACAAAGGAGTTAGTTAACGGCTTAGTCAAACACCAAATCCAGACTCGTGACCCGCCTTAACTTGCACGCACCGGTACTGCGCTTTCCTTGGTCGCGATCAACCTTCCTCGCGAGCACAGTTCACGTCATCCGGTGGATGCTGTCAGAAGACAGCGTCACAGTGCCAACGAGACGGTCTTCTCGTTGATCCAACCCACCTCGATGACCGCCGCAAAGGCCCAGCACCATACCATGATCGTGTAACACCCGTAGAACTCGCCGTCGCCCACGAGCAGTGACGAAGTATCTCGACAGCGTGTTGAGAGCCCTATCCTGTGGAGGCAGTGCGTCCGGGTGATGCCCTGGATGTTAGCTGGTCAGAACGCCCAATGGCGTAGCGGGCGTGCCCAGGGCTTGAGGCCAGGTCACCATACTCTTGGAAGCGCGGATGCGTCGCGTTGAACGCAGTAGATGTGCACATCGGAGCGGTCGGAGAGTTCGGGTGCAGCATGACAGATGCAGAGGTCAATATTCTCGGACCGGTACATGGCATGCGGCGCATGGTAGATCGACAGAGATGGTCACAAGCGCCCTGAGATGATTGCCAGTGTTGTAGACCCTCAATACATAGTAGTGCGTACGGCGCGCGCAGTACCTGCTTGAAAAGGCCTCATTTCAAACCGGAACCGTGCTAGTTCCCGCCCTTTCGATTACGGAAAATGGCAACAGCGCCGCAAGAACCGTCCACAGCTTACTCGCGGAATATGGATGCTGGTTTCATAATCTTCATCCGTACCGGGCCCGTTCCAAAATTTGGGTGCCCTTGCGGAACGTCTGATGGCATTTCTTCACATGTGGTACGGACACTTCTATCAAGGGTTGGTGTCCGAAACCTATCTACGAATCATAACCCTAGATGTTGTTTGAGCTGCTGTCCACTCGAGTTGCAGTCCTATCAACAACAAAGGTTATACGCCTCTGCTGTAAACCGTTACGTGACTCACGAAAGCAAACTCTTCTTGCACAGATCAAGACAGTACCATACGTCCTATGCGCTTCAGTACGGTTCAGTACGGGAGAGCGTTACAGCAACGCGGGTGCTTGGAACACGAATTCAAACATCATCATGTGGATTTCGCGCCCATTCCGGTTTCCACTGTACATCTCCGTGATGCGGCCTGCGCCGGGCCGGCAAATCTGGGCCCTGAAGTATGGATGCCATGTCCCACGAGGCATTGTGCCTGAGACTCCCACCCGTTCCGCGCTGACTTCATGTGCTTGTTTCATACACTTGATCTGGACCAGGCCCGTTCACAACTTTGAAAAGCTGCCAGAACATCCTATTTGGATTCCAACATCCATCTACAAAGCATTCCTTGGAAGGAGGTGGCCCACAATCCATACAACATGGCCGGGACAATTGCGTAGCACGCGATCGCCCTTCGTCGCTGACGTCTCGCCCACACATAGCATTACGCTATACGTGGGCGCCTGAAATGCTTCCGAAGCATTCGATCTGAGTCAGATCAGTACTAATAGGGGGAAACCGGACTCCATATTGATGATTCACGCAAACCCCGTTCTTGAAGAATACTGTAAAGAACAGTTAAACATCCTTTCAAGGTTCCTCAGAATTGCAAGAATGTGCCAGTTCTCAAAGCAACTTTCTTTGAGCGCTGGCAAAGTCTGCTTGAAGCAGGAGACGTTCAGGATATATGCACATTCCATGTCACATAACACTATTGTGCATATGTGACGTATAATGTGCAAAAGGCCTCCAAAAACGTTAATAATAATACTTTTCCAGTGTGGGCTTTGTACTGTGACGTGGACGGTGCATAGTGTGACGCGGCCAGAGCACTGCATCCACGCATCCGATGCGTCAAGTCAGTCATTTCAGACATTCATAGAGGGTTCGCGTTACTTCACTCCCCATACGGGATTGAACCTATTCCAGAGTGTTAAAGCTGGATCCCGCTTCTTCACGAAATCTGTGGACGAGGTCATCTGTGCAATACGTATTGCCGATGCAACGCGCACTGCAGTGCCACTGCACGAACGAGAACGACTGCGAACGAGAGCCACCTGCTCGTTCTCCCTGAGATACTTTGGATTGGATACGATCAACACACACCGGGCCTTCATTCGTGCCTGGAATTCTTGCCCTAAACGTGTTCCGGGACATATCAGCATACTCTGACAACGCCTGCATGCAGTAGCTGAACAAGTAACGAGAGTTCCCCGGAGACTTCGTTCTCTGCACGGGCCACGCCGAATGGCAACAAATTTGGTACATGGCCCGAGCTATTTCCCCTGTTCTCATATTTGGAGATATCCGTCTACAGCTTCCGAGACTAGAATCGCTTGAAGTGGTGGCCCAAAATTCATACGATATGGCCGGGACAATTGCGCAGCACGCGATCGCCCTGCGTCGCTGGCATCTTGCCGACAAATACCATCATGGCATACGTGGGCGCCTGAAATGCTTCCAAACATTATTGATACGGGTATTGATGATGCTCGAAGAACCTATTCTTTCCGAGGTAACTTAGTTCTCCCTGCAAGAAAGGTGTCAGCATCATTGTTGAACTGTTATTCATAGAAACTGTGCTCCAAAGAACAGCTTGTTAAGCTGAACATTGAGGAGACCCCTAACGTGGTCAATGGAGAAAGGTTTCATGTGGTCCCCGCTATACAGGACGAGTTCTATTTGTATTGATAGAAATACATCGTTTGACGATTCGCCTAGGGGTTGGAATACGGAAAGTCCGTATTCCTTACTGCGGCCTCATACTTACAATGCAGTGAATGCTCTCAAAGGTATCAGCAGGCTTTTGGAAATATCCATATTCCACGTCACGAAGCAATAATAAAATTCTACGTCAAACTTGCAAAAATGTGGTTATGTGACGTGGCATGTGGAACAGGCGCCCAAAACTAAAAATAATAGTATACTTTCAGTGCTGCTTTGGTATTGTGACGTGCGCAATGCATACTGTGACGCGTGGCGTGCATTATGTGACGTGGGCGCGCTGACTGTGACGCGGGCAGTGCAATGGTATCATGGAAAACTATGGATAATTAGAGAAACTCGTCCAGTGGACCCATCTCTTCACGTCATTATCTTGTATGATAGTGCTGCAGCGTATTATTCCCGCATCCTCACGATGAGAAAGGTACTTGATCATCTCATCTCAACCGTCCAGTTCTTCATCCGACTCTCCGTCTACCATATCGACTGCCGGATTCATCATGACTCGCGTCGTTTTTCGATGTCGAACAGATGGCTGTCCCTTCGTCACGACTACTATGACCAGCCGCTTCCAACATGAGCAACGTTGCACTGCTGGTTCGACGGCATCTCAAAGTGGTTCCATTCCGAAGAAGCGTCGCGTAACCCCAGGTTCAAACATCCCCATGCAGTACGGTGGTAACGCTCCAGTCCTTCTCATGGATCGCACACTTCGCGCTGGACAAGCCGCAAACGTTGATCAAGTTGCCGCTCTTGAGGCTAACCTGGAGAACGAACAAGTGCTACCAGATTATAATCCTTCGTCGAACGAAGAAATGTGTGACCTGGACTCAGCTCAACTGAACATTGGTCAAGCAGATGACGGCACTAGGGTCAATGATCTCGAATACCGTGCATCGTGCGACTTGAGTCATTTATTGCTGGAAGCAGAGCGGGTTCTCGGTTCTCGTTTTGTGAAGTCCTTTTTTGAGATCACTTCACGTGAACAATTCACACTTGAGGCTTTCCTACGAGACGTACAGGGTCCACAGAACATCCGTAGGTTCGCGCAAAAGCAATTCGAGGACGATATTCGTGAAGGGGGCTTCAAGGTTGTTGAAGTTATCAGCAAACACGGAACAAGAAGTACAGTGTACACAAGGGATCCCTTGATGCTTCTTCAGCGGCAAATAGGTGCAGCAACCCGTGAGGAATTCATGACGGCCCCTTCCACAGGCGGCAGGGGTCTTCATCCTCTTGACTCTGCGCTAGGGAGAGATGCTGTTCCTTTCGTGGAGCGAGCTATTCGTGCTGACAGCCGGTCTGAAGTACGTTGGAGGGATGGGAGTGGTTCTAGTCGCGAGAGGTCTTTCGTAGGCTTGCTTCAACTCTACAGCGATAAGTCTGTTACTTCAATGAAATCATCTGGTCTCAGTTTCTACCCCCTTCATGTCACACTTCACAACTTTTCAGAAAAAATGCGACGAATCCTCATCAGCCGTGGCCACACCGTGCTTGCATACCTACCTGTCGATTTCTCGCATGTGACGGAAGGGAGTGTAACGGGGGTCTGCGACATTCTGTCACTTCAAAGGCCACCGGACATGTCTCGCCTGCAGAAGATTTCTGCTATTCATCAAGCCATCGAGGCCGTCCTCAAACCGCTCGCTGATGTAGCTGAAACTGGTTTCGTTGTGTCTCTCAAAACAGGAGCCCGGTTGCGAGCTCATATAGTTCTTGCATCTTATGTTGCAGACACCCCCGAGACGAAGGATATGTTGGCTGTGCGTCAATCGACTCAGACGTCCATGCCTTGCGTTCGATGTGAGGTACCGAAAGGATGTCTCGCAGGTACAGGACAGTACAGGTCTCGTTCTTTGCTGCGCACCCAGGGCCTACTAAAAGAGCGTCGGTTGCTGCTGGAAAGGGCTACAGCATGCCAGACGCAACCAAGAGTTGCAAGACGCCTGAAAGAGGAATCCGAAGAACTCCTACATCGGTATTCCTTCCATGATATTCCGCCGCTCTTGCATGCTTTCCCCTTTGTTGGTGCCCACCCCACTTTGGATATTTACTCTATTTTCACGGTTGATGTCATGCATGTCTTGCATCTCGGGATCTCCAAAATGTTGAAGCAGGCAGCCATTGATCGTCTTCGATCGACACAGCTAACGAGCACTGCTGTCGGATCCAGACCAGGTCTCACCCGCACGTACTCCACAATAAGGGCAACCGTGATGAGAGAAATGAACAGACTATTATTCCGCACCCAGCAAGTGTCTTCTGGTCTCGGCTTCAATGTCGATTTCACGGGAACTTCAGGGGCTTCTGGTTTCAATGGGTTCTTTAAGGATGATGGCTTAACTGGTATGCTCGAGGCAAAGGACCTCCGCGCTCTAGACCATTTCTCACCTTTCATAGGAGCTGTCATTGATCGGTGTTGTGACAGTGTCGATGATGCTCCCATAACGACAGTTTTCACTCTTTATACAGTGCTCATGCAGAGATTGCTTCGACTTCGGGGAAAGGAGCGATGGCATCCATCAGTGATAAGTGACGTCACAAAGCAGATTCGAGAATTCAAAAGTCTCGCTGTGGCAGTTCTCGGCCCCTATCAGACTTCGGGTTTGGGAACATCGAAGTGGCATGAGCTGGAACACATTCCAGAGGACCTCGTTCGAATGGGCGGTCTGGAACACGGCGATGCCAATTTATTTGAAAGCGCCCACAAGCACTTCAAGAATGAATACAAGAGGACGTCGAAGCGTCGTTCATCTGCTGTGCGTGAGACTGTCCGACGACTTTCAGTGTTTTCTGGAAATCCTTCAACATGTTCTGTTTCTCCAGCCTCAGCAACCCTAGCAGGGAAGCGGTTTGAAGCCGTCAAAGAAGATGCAGGGTATCTTGTGGATGAAGGTGTGCTCCTTCCTCTTTCGGATCTTTCCGGTGGCAGGGCTTGCTCCAGGCTTCCACAATGCTCTTCTGATGTGAATCAAACAGAAATATCCATGGAACCGGGCATTTCTCCATTCCCATTTGGAAGAACACCTCGGAACAGGGCATCAAAGCAAGACGGTATCCGGAGAATGAAAATCGATCTTGTCAAGTTAATAGGAGAAGATGGACTTGTTTCATTTTACCAATTGTTGCGGGAGGAGATAAGCCGTACTACGAAGGACAGCTCTTCTCCTGATAGCAACTTCAATGTTCAATTCTGCAAGTCTGGGTACATATCTGGGTACCCTATTCCGAAGTTGTCGGACTGCATCCATAACGGAACTGAAGTCCACGTTCCCCGCAGCAATACAAGATATTCCCAAAGAGTTGTGGCTGCAGCATCGTTTTATGGTTCGAGAACACCACGTTGTGATAACGTGATGATTGAATCATCTGACGATATCAACGATGGGTACATGACTATATGGTTCGGCCGTGTTCTTTCCTTGTTCAGAATAGTTCCGAAAGGAAAACTACGACCGAACTCCAGGCATTGCATGCCTCATAATGTTGAGGACTGCACCGTTTGTATGTGCCATGTCAGAAATGAGTACGCTTTCATACAGTTCTATGACTTGATTGGGCCGGACTGCGTTTCTGTTGATGCCGTGGATGCTGCTCTAGACTGCGTCCGACTACGTTGGGCAACGGCACCTACGGACACGGACACACCAAGACCTCCTGCACTGCACTACAAGTTCTTCGGTATATGCCCTGTGGACAGTATCCGGGGACTAATGAATGTCGTCCCCTGCAACGACGTTCTGTCAGTGATGCATAGGAATGTGAAACGGAAGGAGGAGGTATTATTGGCTCTTGGGTCAAGGGAAGGCTGGGAATCTGAGATGTTTTATGTGAATAGATTCTGGGAATCTACTACAGAAGCGTACTCCTATGATGAGTCTGATGTGTCGGGTTCTGTTGCAGATGTGACTGAGAGAGATGCAAGTTGACTTTATAATGAACAGTACAGAGCCACGTTAATGAACACGAATGGTAAGCACTTGAAGTCAATTTAGAAAGGTACTGGGCCGCGTCACATTATCATTTAGGTCGGGTGCGGGAGACCAGGGGCTGCACATAACATCGGATGTAAAATGGTTACTTGACGGAATTATAGAAAGCGCATTACAGAATACAGAACGTCGGCGGGGTGACCTGCGATTGTAGAGCAGATTGGATGAAACATGCATACTTGAAGGGACTTAAGAATGCGAAACTGCTGGGCCGCGTCACAGAATCATCAGGTCGGCGGGGTGACCAGCGCTCGCTGTGAAGATTGCAGGAAACATGAGCACTTGACGGCATTTGAGAAAGCAACAGTACTGGGCCGCGTCACACAATCCATAAGGTAGGCGGGGTGACCTGCGATTATAGAGAAGATTTGATGTAACATGCATACTTGACGGGACTTAAGAATGCGAAATTGCTGGGCCGCGTCACAGAATTGATCAGGTCGGCGGGTGAACAGCGATCGCAGAAAATCATTTAACTGGGATTCAATATAATGGTTCTATACAGCAGTTACTAACCTTAGTATAGAACCATTGTATAAGGAGTATAATATACTTCAATTTGAATATAACCGCGCTGTACTGCAGCCCGGTTGTATTCATTAAACAACGACGTACTCGAAATCGAAGTGGGACGCTTGTGACGTGGGAAACGAAACACCCGGGTATGTCACATTACATTTTATAAAAGCGGACTGTACCATACTGAGATACCTGTACTTGTGAAAAGGGCACAAGGAGTAATGCCTTGATGAACAATACCGAGAATCTCGGAGTATAATCCTGGCCCTCCTAGCTGCATTCCATGCAGCCACAGTGTGGATGATCTTGATTACGGGTGAAGTGGGGAGCCCAAGATGTTGGCCCGGTGATGTATAGTGTTCCTTCGGAAGTTCTTATGCAGGAACACGCGTGTGAGTAGTGGCTCACGGGAAGTGGGGCTTCCCACCCGTGTCTCTGGCGTCGAACGGACGTATCAATACGAGATGCGGCGGCCATACGCTGCGAAGAAGTGACGTACACAATGCAAACGAAGTTTTGACGTGTCTGGCTCACTGAGCCACATCGGCAACCGTTGAGGCAGACGCGTGAATTCAATGCGTACGTACTCGTTAGTATGCAACAATATAAGATCAAGGGATAAGTTGGCATGATCTCGCATCACGGCACTTCCAATTTGATTTAGGATAGGTGTTGCCGAGGTCTGTGGCCCGGGGGCCTCGCAGACCGCGTGGGCCAGGATTCAGGTCTCAAGCTTTCCAAGACGACCCGATAAAAGTTTTTTCTGCACATTGCATCACGCGTCAACTCGTTGATCTGACCCTCACAAGGTTGAAGCATTACTGTACATAAACATACTTCTGTAGTGAAAGGAAGACGAATCATGTATACTTTTTTGTGTATATAATCATCTCCGAAAGCCCCGATTGACGTCACAGAAGCATGTCAGCTCAACACCGCCCGACTCGAACTCAGCATGAAACGCAATCTTCCTACTGCAAGGGTGACACGGTTAGCCAGGCGCAAAACAACTGGCCCTGCTCATCGTACATCCGTTCAAAATGATGGCAGGGAAACGCAGTCGGCGGGAAAT
>JAULBV010255034.1:0-11452 GCA_032358295.1 Pterothamnion heteromorphum | reverse complement strand
TTGCTTTGCTGTCGAGGAACTATACGTTCCTCGTTGCAAAATGTTAATTGCCGCATTTGTATCAGCATCAATCACCATCTCACAAGCAGTACACTCATACAGTTCGCCCTTTCGGGCGGTTCTGTCAATATTACCTGTGGTGTTAGTACCTTTTCCTATATAAAACACTTCGTTTTTATCTAAACGAATATGTCTATAAATATAACATAAATTTTGTTGATTTTCTTTATTTTTTGTGATATTATTTTCACATGAATTAGCGTTGCTAATTATCATACCTGATGCCTCCTTGTGGCGTTAGTGCCTGTGGGTTTTTCCGAACCGTGACAGGCTTTATTTATATAATAATTAGGAAAATAAAAATAATTTTAAATGTCAACAACATCAAAGACTTGCGTCTTTAAAAAAATTTGACATTTACACACCTCTATAGTATAATATTTCTTATAAACAAGAAAGATAATATAGTGGCAGTAAAACCAAGTAACTATTTAAAAAATTTAAAAAGAGAATATGATTTTAAAATCGGATGCAATAAAGACGATTTTAATGAAACAATAATTTCATATACAACCCCATATCCAGCCTTAAATTTTATGCTATCAGGTGATTTCTTTGGGGGATTACAGACAAATCGTGGATATATGCTGGTCGGCGAAGCTTCTTCATTCAAAAGTTCTGTAGCCTTAGCCTGTGCTGCAAGCGTTTTAAAACAAAACCCTAATGCTGTTTTTATTGGATATGATTCAGAATCGGTATTAACATACGAAAATTATGACAAATTTGAAATAAATTTAGATCAAATAGTAAAGCCTAGAAAATTTTATGACCCAGACGAATTAGGTAGGTTGATTTTGAATGATACTGCAAATATTATTCAAGCCAAAGGCAATGAAGATAAAACATTTATTATAGTTATTGATGGTATAGGTCAAATTGGAACAACCACAGAAATTAACAGGGTCATAGAGGACGATGCAAGTCCCCAACCCGCTGTTCGAGCTAAAAAATTAAATGAAGTAGCACGACATCTTTTAACTGTTATAAACAACCACAATGTTATAGTAATAACGGTAAATCATTCATATCAGTCGATTGGTGGGCTATATCAAAAATCTATTCCTTCTGGTGGCACTGGGTTCGTTAAAATCTCCGACAGTGTAATATTAATGTCAGCTAAAAATATTTCCGCAGACAAAGACGATGAAACAAAAATATCATACGGATCTACCTTTACAATGAAAGCCTTAAAATCAAGAAGTATATCAAAAGATTTTTCATTACCCCTCGATGTTAGTTACGATTCTGGTATCCTACCTTTTTCAGGGCTTTTCGATTTATTACAACGCATGACTAACAATCTAAAACAAGTTTCTCCCCAAAAATACTCTCTGATCACAGATGATGGAGAGATTATTTCGATTAATGGAAAGACGGACTTTAAGAAGTCTGACGTTGAAAACGACCCTAATTTTTGGCGTGTTGTATTTAAGCAGACAAACTTTTCTCAAGATGTAAAGAATAAAATCTCCTTAAAAGAAAAGAAACTTATTGATGAAAAGGCTTTAGCGTCATGGGATCTTATAAACGAATTTTCTCAAAAGCAATAATAACTAATTAAATAAGAAAAGCTATATAAAATGACCATACAACCCACAGATGAACCCATCCTAACAATTCCTTATGAAGCAGGAATACGATTTTTGGAAGAAGATTCTGAAATAAACGCATATAATTTAAAATACCGTACTCAAATAAACCATGAGTACGAGCAAGACTTTATAGACTTGTTATATGTATTTACCTTTAAAAACAATGATCGTAATATTGAAGTATTTGTTAAGGGTATTAACTTTGACGAAGAACCTGACCCGATAGATAGATACAGAAACGGCGTTATTATTTACGGTATTATGACCCTAGAGCCTTATGATGTGGAATTAACTGAGGAAGAAATAGTTATTGCCAAACAACTAACGGAAGAATCAGTTAATAAATATATTAATGATTTACAGACTGCGTTGGAGAACATTAAAGGCTATGGCGATATTTGATGAAAACGGTGAATATACTGCTCATTATAAGAAAGAATATGATAAATATTTAGAATATAATTTTTTAGGGTATGAAAACCCCCCTGATAAGAATAAATATTTTAAACATAAAGAATATAAGGAATTTGTCGATTTAGATAAATTATTTAAAAACATTAAAAAAGTAGAAAGAAAAGATATGATTAAAGGAAGACCTAAAAAGGTTAATACAAAAGAAGAAGTTCAAGAAATCAGAGAGGTAGTTCAAGAGCTACCAACGATTATTGACGTGCAGGAAACTGTAGTAGTGCAACCGACACTACCAAGAGCGAAATATTCAATTCGTCCGATTCAATATTTCACAAAGTTCGAGGATTTAAATAGAGCATTTCATTTAATATTACACACTTTAAACGAGACAGGGTTTATTAAAATAAACGCTGAGGAATTTAAGAAATTATCGGAAAACCCAACCAACGCACAAAAGACTAATTTGTTATGTTATTCTATATTATTTGATAAATTATCACAAAAGGGATTATTTCAATATACTGACGAGGAATTTTCAAAACTTCCAGAAATGTTTAAAAAGGGTATTTTGGTTTACAATGCTTGATGTTTGGTATTTTAAGGATACCATATTTACAGTATCTGATATAGGAGATTATACAGGATTTGTATATCAGATACATAATCTTACCAATGATAAAAAATATATTGGTAAGAAAGAATTTTATAAGGTTATAAAACGTCCCCCTTTAAAGGGTAAAAAGAATAAAAGAAAGACCACAGTGTTTACTGATTGGCAAACTTATACAGGCTCATCAAACGAGTTAAACAACGATATAAGTTTAGGGCATACAATAAAAAAAGAAATCATAAAGTTATGCTCATCCAAAAGTTCCCTTGCCTATTATGAGTTAAAACAACAAATGTCTGTTGATGCGTTATTCAAAGATGATTATTACAATAAAATTTTGAACTTTAGAATTAATGCTGTCTGTGCAAGCAATATTTTAAAAGATTTATAAAAAAAATCCCCTTTACATAAACATTTTTTTATGTTATATTGATCTTTAGCAAAGGGGCTTTCATGTACGAAATAGATAACAACGATTGGCAAGATTTTAAAGATTATCCACTTGGTTCAGTTTGGGATATAAAAATCATATCAAACGGACAAGAATTTACTATTAAGACTGTATATTTTTGTAAAGATAAAATTTTATCGTGGTATAAAAATTGGACTGATTTTGAAAAAGTTTACCCCAACTATACAATAATCAAAATAAGACATCATAAAGGAAAATAACATGACAAATATTTTAACAAATCCACAATCATATGCAGAGTTACCACTAACAGATGGCTATACCTTAATAAGACAAGCCATTCCAGATGAATTTTTCTGTCAAGATGAAATCGTCTTATATTTAGATTTTAAATGTCCTTATAACGTAAAAAAAAGTTTTAAGATAAAGGTGAAATCCGTAGATTTTGAGAATAATGTTTGTACATCTAATGGTTGGGCTACAACACAATATATTAATACTCACACCTTTAGAGAAGGAAAAATATATAAAAGGGTTGATGTGGCATTATTAAGGTTTGATACCAAAGAATATCAACTAGCGGAAAAAATAACAAAATCTTTTATTAGAGAAAGTTTTGATGGACAGCCTATAATGGATTTTCTCGAAAGTTTCTAAACAAACTAATAAACATAAAAAATATAATCACAAAGGAAAATAAATTATGGATAAAATGTTTTTAAAAGGTGAAATAGTAACGTATAATAATGAACAATGCGTTATCACAGAAACTATTACAGGATTTGCGAAAATAAATCCTATTACTTATAATGGTAATAAGAAAGCGTATTTCGTTCGTTTTGATAGTGTCGAACACCTAATACCATTTGAAAAACTACAAAAATTTAAGGTAGAATTAAATTTTAAAGATAGTATTAAAAGACAAGAACAAGAATTAAACCATATAAATAATAAAATAGCTGACCATACAAAAAGTCTAGGTATGTTAAAAAACAACATTAAATACAGCAATGCCATAAATAATTATTTTACTAAATTATCTAATAACTTACCTGACATGAAAGAATATTGTGATATAGCAATAGGATTATCAGAACACAAATATAAATACTATAATCTATACTCAGATTATAATGGAGAAATTTCGTCTTTTCTACATAACATAGAAGAAATGCTTAACGAAACACATTTAAAGCAATTAGCCATCGTAAAAAAAGACGGCAACATATTTGAGGTAGTATTATATAACTATAGCGATAATTCTGGGGGATATTCAAGAATAAAATTTTTTGAAACAGAAGAAGATTGTAAAAAATCTATCGCATTAGAAATAATAAATATGTTTAACGAAGGAAAAATTGATAGAGTAATCCATATTTTTAGATGTAAAGATGTCCAAGAAAAAATATTTAAAAATTTACCAAAAGACGTTAAAAATGCGATTTTATCTTATACCATCAACAAAGAATTAGACGCTTTACAAAAATATATAGAAAAATCATCCGATAAAGTAGAATTGTTAAAAAAAGAATTAAACCGAATATTAGAAGAATAACCATGAAACGAATTGCCCCTATGACATTTTATGTTTTAATAAAAACCGAAGATACAATAGATTACTACAATAAAACACAATACAGGGAAAAGATAGAAACTGTACATGGAATATATCCCTGTTTTTTAGAAGCCAAACAACAAGTTATGCGTTCCTTGATGAAAGACACTAAAAACAGCTTCCAATTATCTAAATATATTAATTTTATCGAATGATGAAGGTTTAAATTATGATAATCATATATGTTATTATGTTTTTGGGATTTATTTCAATATCATTCCCTTTGATTATGGCTTATGTTTTTCCACATAAAATATGCAATAAAGAACTATTAATATCTATAACTAGTGGGGTAATAACTTCCTTTATTTCCTTACTACTCTTTTATCAAAGTACATGTAATGAAAAAATAGTTCATGGTATCGTTACTGGGAAAGAACAAGAATCTGTAAGTTGTGAACATAGCCATATCAGATGCAGTGGTGTAGGAAAACATAGAACTTGCCATACATGGTACGAGCATACAAATGATTATGATTGGGTTATTCATAGCACAATAGGTAATTTCGACATTGACAGGATTGATAGAAGAGGTACAGACGAACCACCTAGATTCACTCTCGTAAAAAACGGTGATTTTACGTCAAAAACTATATCTTATGTGGATTATATAAAAGAATCAAATTCCTTATATAATACAGCAAAATTTACGTCTATTGACCCTAAATTCAAAACACCCCCATACCCCAATATTACAGATTATTATAATGTTAAGCTTGTTCTTGACACAGGAGCTATAGACAGTAAAATTGTTAATAATTTAAATGACAATCTACGGAGTTATATATCAAATTCAAACAATAAAAATAATGTCATTATTATATTAACAAATTATGGCAGTAACTTCTCTGAGTACATAAAACGCTTATGGAATAACGGCAGAGAAAATGATACCATTATTGTTATTGGATTAAATCAGATTGACATATCGTATGTTAAAAGTTTTGGTTGGTCGAAGAATTTTCTATTGTATGCAAAATTAGACAGTCAAATTTTAAACTTAGGAAAAATAAACCTTGACAATGCACATGAAATAGTAGATATTATCAAGGAAAATAATGATAAATACTTCCAACAAACAAACATGGAGAATTTCAGTTATTTACAATACGATAGAGATGTTGGTTATGGGCTTATATTTTTTATAATTGCTTTTCAGATTATTTTCAATATAGGATTATGCCACTATTTTTATCACAATGAACCATTTAACCACATTTAAGGAGAAAATACATGAGTATAGCAAAATTATCCACTTTGGTGGCAGGTGTAACAGCAATAGGACTATTAGGCACACATTTTTTTGTTGGCGTGTCCGCTCATAATTATGCTGTTGGTGTTGAAGCTAACATTAAAGCACAATATGACAACAACAGAAATTCTCTTTCAAGTACAACATTAAAAATTAAAGAGATGTTTTCAGTGAGAGATGAACATTACAAAGGACTAAAAGACATAATTGAATCTACTATGGTGGGTCGTTATGGTAAAGATGGTTCAAAGGCGGTTTTTCAATTTCTAAAAGAAAATAATCTTAAACCTGATACAAAACTAGATTTAAATGTTCAAAATGTTATATCAAGCGGTAGAGACGAATTTAAAGCGTCTCAAGATGCGTTAATATCAATTAAAGCGTCTTATGAGAGAGAATTGAATAGTTACTTCTATGGGGGTTATATACAAAGAGCAGGATTCCCTAGAATTGATTTAAACAAATATGATATTATCATTAACAAAGGAACACAAGATAAGTTTGATAGTAAAACTGATGATGTAATAACCTTAAGATAGGAAATAAAAATGATAATTTACGAACATAAAACAGTGGAAACTATTGAAATAAAAAAACTACCGTGGTACAAAAAAATTATTAAAAATAATGATTGGTACTGGGCTAAAAATTATTCTGTATTTAGAACTGCTTATAATTTAGTTAACCAACAATATTGTAAAAATAAATTAGAAAACGTAATATTAATTGCTAAAGATGATGATTTTTTATATTTTTATTATGACTACGAATTTTGTAAAATAGAAGTTGATAGATTAAAAAATGTGCCTGACAAACAATCCGATTTCATTATACAAACACCCCACAATGACATTTCTGTCATTTTAAATTATTTTAATAAAAATAGCCTACCGATTGAAATCCACAATGATTTCGATAAATTAATCCAAAAAGACCCAAGAGGCGGATTTATACAATATAAATTATCAACCTGCTTACAATATCATCAATTTAAATTAGTAGTTTTTACCGCAGATTATATTGTTTTACATTTACTCCATAATGATGACAATACAAAAATATGCCCTCCCAAAGAATTATTATTATCTTTTAATTATTTTTATGAATTGGGTTTTTATAAAACATTACATAACGACTTAAAATGAAAGACAAACAATGAATAACTTATTTACAACTTTAACCAATCTAGTAACAAGCGATGAAACATTCTATTTTAAGGATTTTTATTTAGACGACAAAGTCTATCGAATCTTTAATTATAGGTTATCTAACTGGACTGCTTTTCAAAAAGAAGGGGCATTAAACGCAAGAGGAACTATGTTTGATGTTACGGATATAAACAATCCTATGTTAGTAAGCTTACCTCCTCAAAAGTTTTTCAATTATGAGGAGGGTGGAGTAAATCACTTTGATAATAAAATTATGCAGATGATGGTAAAACTCGATGGCTCACTAATATCAACTTACATTCACAACGGACAAGTAAGATTAAAATCCAAATGTTCTATAGCATCTACACAAGCAATAGAAGCAAATAAGTTACTAGATAAAAATGGCTTCTTAAAGGACAATTTACGTTACTTAGCGTATATAAACTTTACTACGTCCATGGAATATACATCACCAAACAATAGAATAGTAGTTCCTTATAAGGAGGATTGTCTAACAGTTTTAATGATTCGTAACAACAAAACTGGGGAAAGTTATTTTGGGAACAAGCTCAATCTTTTTGTTCTTAAAAATAACTTAACAGGAATGATAAATAATTTGGTGGAATTTACGTCTTTAAATCACTACATGATTGATAATAATTCTTTCATTGATAAAATAAGACAACAACAAGAGGGGGAGGGCTATGTTATTGAATATGTTAAACCTGATAATGATTCGTACCTTGTAAAGGTTAAGAATTTTAAATATCTTAGCCTACATCACACAAAGGACAGCGTCAATTCTCCCAAGAGATTATTTGAGGTTATTATTAACGAAGCAGTGGACGATTTAAAAAGTCTGTTCCATGATGACGAAGTAGCCTTAAAGATAATTACAGATATGGAAGATAAAGTTTACCCTATATACAATGGCATAATCAAAACGGTTCAATCCTACACAGAAGATAACGTACATTTAGAAAGAAAGGAATTTGCAATTAAATGTAAGGCGGAACAACCTGAATTAATGTACTTGATAATGAATCAGTACCTAAATTGCAAATTTCCAGATAAAGCTAAGGACATTAATTATAAGGAATTTGCAATAAAAAACATGAAAAAAATATTTAAAATTGATGACGTAGAAAAAACTATTGACATTGAATAGAAAATAATGTAATAATGTAAAAAAAATAAAGGAGCAACTAAAATGACAATAAGTAATCTGCCTGCCGATACTATGATAAACTTTCCAGATGTTATTCGATTTGAACTTATTGATAACAATGGAACGGTTCACATTAAAGATAAGAAAGACTTTCAAATATGCTTACAAGACGGCAAAAAAACTTTAAAAGTATTTATTGATGGGGTTATTAATGCGTAAATTATTTTCTTTTTTATCGGGTAATACTATAAAATCTTTTATGAAGTCCGTTCTTTATAACGTGGCAGGATACCTTACTGCGTTATTATTTCTAATAACTGTTATATGGTTTTTAACTTCATATTTATTTACATTTGAGTATAACGTTACTGTCACTGATAAACAAACAACATACAACAAACAAACCAAAGACAGCGACTTTCTTGTTTTTACTGATGTTACGACTTTTAAATTGGACGATACTCTTTGGGGTACTATTAGATTTGATTCATCTGATGAGTATGGTTTAATAACTGTTGGGGAATGTTATAAACTTAAAGCTTTTGGATATAGAGTTCCTTTATTTACAATGTATCCTAATATTATTGATTTTACACAAAGAGAGTGTAGAATAGCAAAAAACGAGAATATAAAAGCTCTTTTAGAGCAGTATGATATTCAAGAAAACGAGGACATTAAAAATGATATTATCAACAATTTAAACCAATCAAAGAAAAGCAAAGACAACTTAGATAAAAAAACACTTGAGAGAATTAAAAAACTAGAAAACCTTAATTGGACAGCGAGGGTATAATGGAACTATTTAATACTTTAGAAAAATTAATTGGTATATTTCAGTTTGATTATGAAATAAAAACCCATACAAATTTTGATACTTTTTATGTAACACTATTGTTGAGGCATAAAAAATTAGAATTTGATAGAGAGTTTAGAGTTTTCTCTTATATTACTGATGATAATTTCATACAAAAGACTTACAATAAGTTAAATGTTTTATTGGTTGAATTATTACCATCAGAACATGATAATGAGGATTTAATACAATCTTGGTTAATTTTACAAGAAACCACTACTGCTATAAAAAATCAGTATAAACAAATAAAAGATAATGACAATTTGAAAGACGCAGATAAGGAAGTTGATTATTTAATAAAAACCATGTCAGAATATGGCGAAGATAAAATTTATACTAACCCCCAAATGTTATATCTTAAAGATGTTTTGCACATGAAAGGATTGAACAACAAAAATAAACCAGTTAGCAACTGGAATATGATAGCATTTGAATAATTATATGGATAAGGAGAAAGTGAAATGAAAAAATACTTTTTACAAACAATAGGAATCCCAACTGTAACAGGGAGAATTTATGACAAAACAAACGTCACCGAAGTTATAAACAAATATTTTGAGGAAAATGATTTTTTACCTATATTCAATGCAGGTGAATATCATGTCAATTTATCGTCAGATAATCCTCCAATAGGAAAAGTTTATCCTGATATGCTTTTAATAGAAGAAAACAGTCTTTATGTTTACATATCTGAAGATAGTATAAATTATTCTATTGAAATAAACCGATAATTCAATGGCAAGGTGTTATTGATGGGTTGTATGTCAATGTTGAAAAACTATCGTCAATAAATATTATGAGAGATGCCTTAATATGAGAGCTATAATATGGGGTTGTGAAGCTATACCGTCTTTATGGGTTAATTTAAAGGAAAGATATGTACTAAATGGGGCTGGAATATTTATTTTAAATTAATGGAAAATAGTCTTTATTATCGTTCTTCCCTAAAAACTAGATTTTATCATAAAATAATAAAAATCACAAAATCTCCTGAATTAGAAGGATATTATACAGAAATATATAATGATGTTATGAATATGGCAAATTACGATGATAAAGAGATTAAAATTAATCAAGCATATTCCATAATACAAGATGGCATAAAAGAAGGTAAAAAATCAGTTAAAAAGTTAAAAAAAGAATTACCATTTGGAGGATTTTAAAATGAAAATAAATGATTTTGTAAAATACTTAAATGAAAATGATATTTATCTACACAGTTTTCAATCCTATGTAGAATTACACAACGCTGTTTATGACGCATCTACAGCAACAAAACATGAGGACATTGTAGGTCAGATGAATGATTTAATTCTTCATTATTATCCTAAATCATCAAATAATGTCATGTTGTTAAGAGGTATTTCAAAAAATGGGTCTAATGAAGTCCCCTTACATAATGATAAAGTCAAAACAAAAAAAGACTTTTTTAAATTTGTTGTTTATCCTTGTGGTAAGCACGAAAGAATAGATTTAACAAAAAATAAATCTTATCAAACTATTTACGAAGCAGGCATTGCTGATATTTTAAAATATTATACTAACGCTGACAGCGAATATTTTGACAAGAAAAAAATTAAAATAACCTTTTCCACACACCTAAGGGATTATAAATTTCCTTTAAAAATTCACGAAAACAAGAAAAAGATTTTCGATAAAGTTTTCAATATAAAAAATGGTTTGTCGGATAAGGACAAGAATGAATTGGAGAATTTGGTAAAAACTTTGTTAATAAAAACTATAAAACCACACCATCAAGATAAGTTAAAAGATTATGTACGTCCCATCTAAAATAGAAATTGAGATGAGAAATAGGATAAGATTACTTATTGGGGCATATTTCTATGAATATTTATCAGAAAGTTGGTTATCTGATGCTGAATTTGATAAATTGGCGTTACAAATTAATCCCAACATTGAAACGGGACATAAAATTATGGATAAGTTTTTCAAAGAGGAATTTTCCCCCTCTACAGGATCATGGATTTATAATCTTCCAAAAGAGGAAAGAGATAAATTAAAAACATTATGTGAAAGTTTGATTAAAAATGAAAATTCTCAATGAGTACCCCCACAATACTAATATTATCTATTTTCTGGGTAATCAATGTTTACCGAATTATTTTAAAATAGGTAAAACCATGGTAGGGGCTTTGGATTCCAGACTAAGGAGTTTATCTTCGAGAACAGCTGTACCGCTACCATTTGACATCTAAAACAAATTTCTTGATTTTTCATAGAAATTTGTAACTATTATTTTAGAAAAAATAGACATTCCTAATAATATTAAACCTGAAATCAAAAAACCTGTAAGTCAATATACATTAG
>JAULBV010255033.1:0-41854 GCA_032358295.1 Pterothamnion heteromorphum | reverse complement strand
TGGGAGGAGCGTTTGGTTCGGCAGGGGCTGCGGCTGTTTCTGGTGCGTCAATGGCTGCGGCAGCTATTGGCGGAGCAGCTGCTGGTAATGCAATAGCCAGAGGACTAGGCATAGGTACGTACGGATGGGCAGATCAGGCTGATGAAATTGCTGCAAAATACGATCCCTCTACAGGCAAGAATAAGACTCAACAGTTGCAGCTTCAGAAAGCAAAGATGCAGGCTGAAATTGAAGCAAAGCAACAACGAGGTCCATGGTGGGGAATGGGCTTAAAGACCGGAACTGTTAGTAATGAAGAAAAGGCCAGCCTGAATGAAATTCAGATGAAGATAAGTAGGTCCATAGCCGATGATGCAAAAGAGAAGATGAATGCAGAGAAAAAAGTTACAGAAGAGATGGAACTGCAAAACTCTAAGGTCATGAAGCTTAGTTTGCAGCAAAAAAACATTACTGATTTAGTAAAGGTTCAACAGCAACTTTCCAGTTCTATGAACAGCGTTTATCAGTCTAGGCTTTCTCTTATTACTGCCGGAGGAGCTGCCGGAGGGATAGGAGGATCAGTTAGTAATTATCAGAGCTTCGCAGCATCTTTAGATCAATCAAGCAGTCTTATGCAGTCTCAATTATCTCTTCTTGCCCAAGCTGCCAAGAATAGGACAGGTAAGGAAATGACTCCAGAAGATTATGCAAATAGTTTAAAGGAGATGAATGACGCATTCACTAGCGGAGATCTAGATAAGATGGAGAAATCCATGATCGATATCTCGCAAACGGCTCAGGGTCATGCACTTATTCTTACAAAGCAAAATGAGATAAATGCTGAAATTTTGCAGAACGAGAATAAACGAAGAGAGGCCGGAGTGGCTTTGACCACAATATATGAACAGCAATATCGAAATCAACAGTCCAATGTTGGAATACTAGAGGCTCAGGTTTCGCTTGCTGACAATTTGGCTATGGGCGTGGCTGATTCCGCAGAAATGAGAATGAAAGTTGTTAGAGAATTGTCTGAATCTATTAACGTAAAGAGAAGAGAAAATTTGCTTTTAGAGAAGATGATAGGAGATGCCCAGTATAGGCAGAAAACCGCCACTTCCGAAACCGTTAGAGCAGGTGCTCAGGCCGAAGAGTTACAGCATGTCATACATCGCAAAGAGAATGAGAAAGAAATACTAGGAATAGTACAAAAACAGGCTGAATTGACCAAAGTTCTTAAGGACGGATGGGTAAATGCGATTACTGCCATGAATACCGGCGTAGGCATGTTTAGTAAAATCAAAATAGATAGAGAAACTAGATTGGGAACATTTATGGGAAATGCTCCTAAGAAGATAGTTGGTATAGCTACAGGCTTTGCTGGAGATGGTCGTAGAGAATCTACTTCTTACAGTCCTCTTGGTCCCGGTATGCTTTCCAATCCGGATAATGCTGGTCGAGCCTTTGGTGCAGGTTCGGATGCTTGGGCTAAGGCTATAGATAAGAGAATTCCCTTGGGCTTCCTCGGCGGCGGCGGAGGAATGTCTGATCTTGGACAGGCTGGAAGCGGCGTAGGTCTTTGGCAAGAAATGATAGGCAAGAACATCAGTACCTCCATGGCAGGCGCTGCCGGGGCTCCTTATGGTCTCGGAGGGCTTCTGGGAGGCAATGGAGATGCCATAGATAAGATCGCAACTGGAGTTCAAAAGGGAGTTACTACTGCCATATCCAATTCTGGTGGCGGAGGAAAGATCGAGATCACCTTAAACGATAAGCAGATGTCTGATCTCAGAGGATCGTTAATTAAGGATATGGAAACTGCATTTAGGGGCATTGTTCAAGCGGCTATGAATAAAGTCATGGATGACTTAAATCACGGAGTCTAACCTATGTCAGGCCCGTGTGCGTCAGCTACTCAAGGCATTCTAGCATATAGCAATAGAGATCTAATCGCCAACGGTTTCATTACGGAACAGGCTGTCGATCGTCGTGGTCAGTCTATTCGAATGCTGCCTTCAAATAGAATGTCCGTAGAGTTGCAATACTCGGTTAGATCAGATGTAACCGGCACAAGTTTGAATAGCATTTCTCCTGGAGGTAATGCGGGCTTTATATTTGGAGGCTTAGGTGGCGGTGCAGGTTTTGGAATTGCTTCAGCTATCGGATGTTCTCTTCTTGGAGACATAGAACCAACGAGATCTAGATTCATATTCAATATATGTCAGTCAGATACCATGATGAATAGAGTCATAGAAGTTACTGAAGACATGATTAACTTCGCAAATGCAAATGCTGGCATAATTGTACATGATTTTGTGAATGAATACCCCATGGGAGTTTTGGGAGTTACTAGATCTCCGATTGTTCTTACCGATGAAGAAGAGGCAAATATAGGGGCATCAGGCGGACCATCTAGAGGGCATGAGATATCTCCGCTTGGACAGATAGAAGCTACGTTCGAGAAATTTTCATACTCTAGCGAAGATAATCTCTTTTTGCAAATCTATCGAGATGACAGAAAATATCTTTATCGCGCAGACAACAATATACCCGCCGATCCTAACTCTGGTGCGAATTGTTTTTTGAGCGGAAGTCCAGATGATCTTGTAGATACAAAGATACAGATACAATTGATTAAGCAACCTGCGGAAGGTCAGCCTCCATTAGATAATCAGCCAAAAGCAGGAGATAAGATATACGTATCTTATGTGGCTGCTAAAGAAAGACTATTAAGGCATGCTATTTACGTAAGTAGTTTCTTTTTCTTATTCCCAGCATTTGCGGTTGAAAGAATTGGCATAGATCAAATCAAGGCTTGGAATTTTCATCCGTTTAAGTTCAGCGCCCATCGCCTATTTGATCATAAGGCAACTATATCTGATATCATATTTGATGAAGACATATCTAATAGAGACGACCTTACTCAATCAGAAAAGAATAGTCGCTTCAAGCTTGAGACTATAGAGGCTCAGAGATTATGCGAGTGTGTCAATGACACCAAGAACGAGAAAGCGTACATAAAAGGTTTTTATTACGCAGATACCAGGGGTATATTGGCGTATGATCAGAAGACAAATACTTCAACATTATTGATTTCTGCAAGTTCGATAATAGATCAAGAGTGGTGGACTTCGTTGGTGTCTTATGTTGATTTCGGTCCAGGATTCAATGCTGATGGACATCTGGATCCAGAAGACAGTGCTTCTAATCGAGTCCTAAGAGGATTTCTTTTTGACATAAGCGACCATGTTAACTCAGTTTGTTATGACAACGATAAATTCGGATATCAGAGACAACTGGCTGAGGCATTAAAGGATGTTTCCGAAGGTGGTATCGGTGACTCTAATCTTGATTTGATCAGATTGAATATGCCACGCAGAGATAGGTACGATTTGAGTTCTGCTAAGTTTAAGTCAACCAAGATGTCTTCCGTTGAGGGAGGCGCATATTTCGTCAGGGACTGCAACAAGACATTCACATACGACCAGCAATTTTGTTCTTTTGGAACATTACAGGCGGACATGTTTGTTCGTACGCCTATTTTTTTTGACGACTTTCCAAAGAAGAGTCGCATATACATAGAAAGATTCACTCCGCAATTTGCATTGGAGAGGGATGGAGGTATTTGGGTAGCAACAAAGCCTACATTTTCTGGAGGGATATCTGCTGATTCTCATCCTTATAATGATGATGGTTTCCTGGTCTTTGAGAAAGATGGAGTCTTGAATTACCATAGACTAAGAGACGCCTCTACTAGGCTGCATTTATCTAAGACATTTAGCGATTACGACAATGCCAACCTAAATCATGACAATCTTTCTTTTGATCAATTGACTCAGGAGGACGTATCTCTTATTGGATTTGATAAGATTATAGGAAACCAACCTGGCTATAGCAGAGGTTTAGAGATAACCAAAGAGAGAGGTAAGATAATTGCAGGAATTGAGCCTTCTACTATATATAAGAACATTGATGCCGTATTTGTTAGAAATGCCGAGTCTGGAGAAGTCAATATTTCCGGATTGAGTGGAAAGCACATAAAGAGTATTGCTATAACTTATCTTCCATTGGATGGATTTCTTGACCAACCTAAAAGATACATCTCGTTCATATTTCCTAATGATCATCTGATCATAGATAACATAGCCTTGCCTTATGAAGGGGAAACTTCGAGGGATACACTTCTTAATGTGGATACCAGATATTACTCTTCAGATTCCATGAGAATTAGCGGCGATATACTCAAATTTCTGACCATAAGTAAAATTAACATAACCTATTTGGAAGATGACAAGTATAATGAAAATACCGTAGATGCCGGAGCCTCTTCTGTAATTGTCGATTCCAAGGGAAAGATATACGTATTTTACGAGGATCGTCAGGCTAATCAGGGAGCATATGGAGATCAGGGGGACGGAGGAGATATATCTGAAAGTTCAGCTACGGAGATATCTTGTCTTATTTCTAATGATATGGGACATAGCTGGTTCGACCATAAGGGAGTAGTTTTTACAACCGGATCTGAATCTATTAGCAGTCCGTATGCCCTTATAGACAAGAAATCAAACATCATTCATCTATTGTATTCATGTGATGATTCGCTTATGCACAAAACGATTTCTCCTGCTCTTCTTGATATACAAGATTCTTTCAAGGCATGGAAGAGACCCATTTTTTATGACGAGAATACTCCTGATGACTTTGGAGTGATGCATTTTTCCGCCAGAGGACGACAATTAAGAAAGAAGGATAGCAGCGTCGTTATTGGGAACACTCTATCTGTAGGCTTTGTTAATTCTCAGCTCAAAATAGCTTCTCTTAGAAAAGAAAAGAAAAAGTCATTCAGAATAAGTATGTCAGGTGATTTCAAGAATTTCGAACAGGGATTTTTGGAGATAGACTTTACTGCTTACATTGACCGCAAGGGCGCTATCAGAATTCTTTATGTATCGGGCGGAAAATTGTTTGCAAGGATAAGCGGTTCCGATGGACGAGGATGGATTGACGTATTCCCGGAAGGAATACTTTTCCACAAGAACAATGCGATACAGGAGCCTAAGTCGATATCTTCTTTAGGGAATGTATTTGACGAGAAGAGTAACGTTTTGCATCTGTCATATGTAGCTGATGACATGCTTTTTGTAAGAAGTTTTGATGGAAGTTTATTTGATGCTCAGAATGACGAGATTAAAAGATCGGTCAAGCCAACGGAATCTACATCAAGGCCCTTATTCATAGTTGGAACCATTACTGAAGATATTGCAAAAGACATAACAAAAAGCAAAAGTAACATATGGTATTCTTATCCATGGACTACGCTTCCATTGTTTAATGAAAAAATGGCAGTATCTCAGGTCGGAGCAAGAGGATTTGTAGGGGCAAGTGGTTTGACAAGATTCTTTTATCAGGATAGCAATGGAGAGATGAGGGCTTTCTCTATGCTTGAGAACAAATTCCCAATATTAGATGTTAAGAGGAGTATTTAAATGCCCAATGAGTCAGATGTAGGTAATGAAAGTAATTTTGCTGATGTTGCGGCTGGATTTGGGCCAGACGGAAAATGTACAGGAACTCCAGCTTATACTGGCAAGATTAATTGCAGCTGTATTATATTCCCAGATTGTCCCATGTTTAAGAGGAAACTCAAAAACGAACAGTTTGTTTTTTCGCCAGAAACAATTCAAAAAGCCGCAGCTTCTGTTCATGAAAAAATAAGATCTATTGCTGGCTTAGATGGTATATATTTATCTCCTTCTTACATCTACCGCCACAATTATTTGGCAGTAATGAAGAAAGAAGAATCTACGGATGACAGCTCTAAAAATACCGCCAGAAATAATGAAGATTCAGAAGAGAGTCAGGTGGTTGATCTTAGTAGGCTTGAGTTCATAGAACTAGCTGACGAAACTCTTGTTCAGAACTTCTTGCTCCAAGACACTAATGGAAGTGCTCAGAAACCTTACTCTTTTGTAGGTGGAGAGCCTGCTCATCACATGTGGATAGATGATGGAAGTCTGTATGTTTCTGAAACTGTACTTCCTTCTGAATTTGAGAAGCCAGCTGCTGATAAGTTTGAAGATTTTAAGAGGCAGTTTTATCCTTCTTGGGGTTATGTTCTATACAATACCCCTCCAGATGCAAAAGCCTTATCTGCTACTTCCCAGACGGAACAGGAAGCCCCATATAGGCATATGCCATATCAGTCTAAGGTTTCTCCGGGAGATCCTATTGAAGCCTTGCAAAGGGTAAGGGCTGACGGTGGCGGAATTGTTGCGGATGACATATTCGGAACAGGCACAGATGGCTACTACAAAAACATAAATCCAGGAATTCACTGGCGAGTACTTAAGAGAACTCCACTGTTTCAGGGAGAAGATTTTTGGGTAGAGTTTCATCGTAAATCTTTTGAGAGCGATATCTCTATAACCCAAAAAGCTAAGTTCAAGACCAGAGAAGGTTATGAATTCTTAGATCCATACAATCAGCCTGAAAGTGATGCTCAAGGCGAAGTCGCAAATATAGGCATAATCGAAGTTGGCAAGAATAACGAAAAGATTGAAGATTCACTGAAGTCATTCGACTTAAGCGATCAAGCATATTACATAATAGAAATAGGATACAAAGATCCTTTGCATCATTATTTCATTATTTTGGCAGAGCGTCAATATCCAATCTTCTGTCATGCAGGAAAGGTGTGGATAAGAAAAGTAAATGAAGATGCTCAGTCAGGAAGTACTTCTTCCAGTCCTACAGATACGGCGAATGGAGAAGTTGATTGTCAGGTAAGCACTGGAGATACCAGCAATAAGCAAAATGCGGATTCTGGCGGCAATACAACTAAGGTTGAATTTTCTAATTCAGTTACCTTAAGGAGACTAAGTCGTTATAATCAGGCTTCTTCTAGCGACCTGCTTAAGCAAGAGCAGTTAAGAGTTACCGTTCGTCAACATTTGGGAAAGATAGTAGTTACGTTTAGTGGATTTGAAAATGATCCATGGATTATAAGTCGTTCTGATTTAACTCCAGTTCCAGAAGCAGGAGACTCGCCTGATTCGGATGAAGATTTTCAAACAGAAAAAGTACCCATGATCATTCCTAATAAGAGAATTGCTCTTATGGGCGGCAATGCCAAAGTTGCTTATTCTTTTGGTCCGTTGTCTTATGACAGAATTGATAGCGTTACCTTAAATCAAAGGCTAAGCGTTCCTGGTCCTGTCAACATGGAAGACATTAACTTATTCTTGAGGGATAAGGGATTGTCTAAGAATACTGTATTTTTAAGAACTCCATCTGATGTTCAGTTTACGCAAGAAGCCGAGCAGTACAGAGAATTCATTGATGGAGAATCTTTTTGGACAGACGCAATAGAAGCTCAGCCAGGTATCGTAGAAAAATACGGCAAGGCTCCTGATGCTCAAAGAGGAAATGATCAAAACAGAGATAAGTCTGTTATACAGGTTTACGGAAAAGACTGCACAAAGAGAGTAGGTTCAGAAGCCCCATACTTAAAAGTTGTTGAGGTTGTTCTTTCTCTTCTCCCTGGAGACTATGTATTTAAAACTCCAACAGGAGATCTTGGAGATGACTGGATATGCAAGTCATGCATAACTCCTATATTTACAGGATTCAGATTATTTGTTCCTGCGCACGGGGAAGCTTTTGCTTCTCCATTCATTGATGTCGGTCATCATGTCATGAAGGTAAGTGAATCTTGGCAGGAAACTGACCTTCTTAGAATACAGCATTCCGGCAGAATACAGTTTCTCATTAATCACGGCATGGATAGTAGTTTTTCTGATGGCAGACCAAACTATACTAGCTATCTTAGAAGATTAGCTGATAAGAACTTTTTTGTACAGTTGTCTATGTGGTGGGACGAAGGCGGATGCGTTCCCACTCCTACTTCCTACAACGATAGGGTTATATTTACGGGCATATGCACAAATGCTTCAATTGTAGAGGAGAATGGTAAGCATATTATGAGCTGTGATATGCAGGATTATTCTAAAATACTGCAAGAACAGGTATTTTTGAATTCCCCTTTCTTTGATAAAATGAGAGACTTCAATGCGGTTAGCGAGATTATCCGTATGGCAGGTTTTAGAGATGATAACAATAGTCAACCGGGATCGTTGATAAAAAGGCTTGCGGAAGGCGATCAATCTGGATGGTTCCAGCTTCCACATAATGGAGAGACTACATACAATCAGGAGTATTCTTTACCTGGATCATATTCCATACTGCAAGATCCTATGTTTAAATTTAAGGAAGGAACTACCTATGCTGACGCCATCAACAAGATGGGGCAGATAGCCGGAAAGGTCATATATTTTGATAGATTGGGAGTCTTCCATTATGAGAAGCTTCCTTATGATCAAGAGCTTTTCGGAGGGCAGCAGGGCTCTAGTGCAGATATGGGCATAAAGAATTGGGAAGCATTATCTAAGATTGATTTCTTTGCTTCCCCAAAAGATATATCTGGCATTGGAGGAAATCAGCTTCATAGATTAGTATTTGATTCTTATACGGTCTCTAGAGATATGGATACCGTTATCAACCAGATACACATTCTCTCTACTACTCCAAACGGAGAATTACTTATCGCTGGTCATACTAATTTTGACTCTCTCTATGACATAGAGAAGCCGGGATTTGTGGGATATACAAAGACATTATTGCAGATGGAAGGTATATTTGGAGACGAACAGAACGTTAAGTGGATGGTTAAAAACTACACGAAACTATTTCTTCCTCCTATCAAGATTAAATTCAAGATTCTTGGTCATAACATGCTCAAAGCTCTTGATATTGTAACTTTCAGAGGACTTGGATGGAGAGATAAACAAGTTCTTATTATTGGATCTATAAATTCAGAGATTGATGCCCAAACTCAAACATGGTTTCAAGATTTAGAATGTTATTGGATATTCCCATCTGAAAACATAGATTGGGGTACGACTAATGAGATTACCATAGGCGTAGATAATAGAGTTACCAACGGAGGATAAGGTATGGCTTCAGGAAAACAGATGACAGGAGCTAATGCTGCATGGCAAAAAGTTCGCGGAGAGATAGATAAAAAGATCAAACAAACCGAAGTAAGTGATACGGTTAGAGAAAGTAGGTCAGGATTCAGAGGCTTGGGTATGTTTCAATTCGCCAAGCACTATAGCGCAGAGGGAGTTTATGTAGTTGACATCGGCGGCCCACCACTGGCAGGTCGATGATTTTAGGAGAATGCGATGACAGGTTCTACTCCATTTTACGGCATGAGTTTCTTTAACTTCAGGGATCGTCTTGATCTTCCTATAAATGTACGTAAAGAAATAGAGCGTTTCTTAATAATCGATAAGCAGCTTTATGGTATTTATACCATATTTGGCAATGGAGTTATTCGAGGATGGAGAGTATCTGAAGCCGTTAGGAATTCTCAAAATCAATCTATTCGCATAAGCGTTTCGGAAGGTCTTGGCATAATCAATCTCATAGCCACCGAAACTACTTTTCCCATTGTAGTTAATAATCTTCCTCCTAATGATACTGTGGATATATATGCTGTACCGACTGGCGGAACTATAAATAGCCGAGATGTTCAGTTCATATGGAGTAGAATTTCTCCAGGCTCAGGCTCAATAAGACTGGCCAGAATAACAACTGGCTCAAATGAAGTAATAACTATAGATGATAATTACAGGGACGAGATAGGGTTCCTTGAATTGATACAGGAAGAGATAGCTAAGCATAAGCACAGGGGATCTCCTACCAAGATTGATCTTCAGACCGAAACTCGCAATCAGCTTCCTGGTGCCAGAATGGAAGACTTTGACGCTGCAAAGATAGTCAGCGGAAGACTTGATCCATCCAGAATGCCCATTCTCAATCATAATGATCTAGACAACAATGGACTACTAACCCATGCCGCTCTTGACTCTTTCGTAAGATCAATATTTGCTGGCAATAGAGAATTGCTAGGAGAAGTTGGCAGCGTAAACTTGATGAAGCTTATGTTGGCCTGGAAATATGTTCATCCAAGTTCTGATGAAGGCTTCATAAATACTCTATCTCTAGTTCCTGGAATAACTTCAGATACACTTATAGATTTTGACGCATCCTCTGCATATATCAATTTGTTAACCAATTGCATATCTGGAAAACCGACCAGCATAGGTCAAATAAGATCAGTTATATGGGAAACTACTTCGGCATTTTTGTCTGCCTATGACAAAAGTTTGGTAACTATAGCTTCTGATGAAGTGGCCTTAACCAGAGGCGGAGCAAGCAGTAGATTTGTAGAGAATTTCGAACAGGTTCCTAGAACTGGAGTCGGCATTCCTGGCTTTACTGCGGAAACGCAAATTGTTGCTGATAACCTAACCGTTACTTCAGAAGGTGCAAGTTCCTTGCATACTCAAGGATTCTATAGCGGTAAGTTTGATACTGACAGGGACTTTAGGGCCATGTACAGGAAGCAGATTAGTGCCAATAAAGATTGGTCGCTGTACGATGAAATAGTATTGGATGTTAAGAGCTTGGCTGCAACTCATGGTGCTGTGTATATGTATTTCGTTAATGGCACAGGAGAATCTGCGGTTAATTCTCAGACATATCTAATTTTGGGGCCAGATGAGGTTACTGCCAGTTCAGATCCTGACCTTGAAGGTTTTGAAAGAAGAAGCTTTTCAATTTCTGAAGAAGCCAGAAACAATGTTACCGAAGTAGTAATCTACACTGATGACATAACGACTAAACATGTATTTTACATTGACAACATATTTTTGAGAAATCAATCTCTTTATCCGCCGGAAGGATTTATTAGATTTCGTTATTCGAGTAGCGTAAGCGTTTTGTTTAATTCCATAAACTATACTTCGACAGTTCCGTCTGGATGTGACTTTAGAGTCAGAATAAGAACTGCAAGTTCTCCAGCCCTATTGAATAGGGCTGTATTTACCTCTCCTATCAGATCCGGTGATGTATTTGCTCTGGAAGGCACAGATGCCGAAATTGATGTAATGTTCTTTTCGAATAGTGCCAGGACTGCTACTCCCATTTTGGAATTTCTTGAATTGCAACTGGTTGTCGATTCCGAAGAAGTAGGATTTACTATTTCGGAATCAGAAGCATGGGATAGGGGATCGTACATAAATTCCGAAAGAGGGTTTGATGATCTTAGAGGCATATCGAAAATAACGATAGCAGATCCTGTTCCAGTAGGAAACATTTATTACTCTTTCCGCAATGGCGTTAATGAGATAGATCCATCTCTTTCTGCCGTATATGGATTTCAGGGGTCAAGGTTCTTCTTGTCTCCTAAGCAGGCTTATAATTATTCTGCAAATCAAGGACAGAGAGGATTTAAATTCCCATTCTCTGTGTACAGATTGCCTACCAGGAATTTTCTAATTGCAGATTTAGACAACGATAGGGTTATGGAAGTCGATACGGATGGCAACTTTGTCAGAGGCATAGGCAGTCATAACATATCTGATGATAAATTCTTCTACCCATTGGTTTCTTGTTATAATGCTAGAACTGGCATATTGACAACTTGTTTTTCTAAAGAAGTTTTGGGAGAGGACTTAAATAAGACCAAGGTAATTCTTTGGATAGGTGGGTCTCCTATTGCTCTTGGAGCAAATGATTCAATTGTGTCTTCTTCAAAGAGCAAGAGAATACTAGAGATCAAGTTATCTCTTGACAAGCAGGCTCAATTGTATGCTTCTAAATCTAGCGTTACGGTAGAATTTAGATCTGGATCATTTCCTAATGCCTTTGAGTTTTCAGACAGCGCTCAAGAGTTCTACGGTCTACAGGGACTTGAAGTTTTCTTAGGCGATTTCGTTTATATAGACGGCATAAACAGACCTGTATACGCCAACGTTCTATCTAACGATAATTGGGTAATTGGAAATTCATCAATAGCATTTGACGAGCAGCAAAACGTTGCCGTTAATAGGTATGAAGTTACGGTTGGAGATTCAACTAATTTTACGGTAGAAGTAGATGCGCCTACCGATGGTTTTTATGTTCAATGGAGAATTACAGTACCTACAGAGTTGAACAATGTAGTATCTTATTCCACGCCACCACCAGGCAATGTAACCACAGTAAATGTGCTTAATACTACAGATGCGGTTATTGGAGAATGGAGAATCAACTTCATAGCCGAGTACAGGAATATACAAACAGCAGAGGTTATCTCCAGTACTCAGACTACGGCAATTTTGGCAATAGTTGCCGTCACGACTTCAACTGGTGGTACTACTGATGAATTTGCCACCGTTTTAGAAGTGAATATAGAAACAGAGTCTGTAGAGTTCTCTTATAGTGGTGTTAAGTTTTCAGATTATAGCCTTGGCTCTATATACGAGATCAATGAAAGTCTATTCCTGATAGCCGGAATATCTCCTCTCAATGACTCTATGACCGGATTAGTAAATGATCCAGGAGCTGAGACGTTGGCTCAAGAGGCTGCTAGGAAACTAGTTAATTACAGAGGTAAGGTAATCGTTGTAGATCGTTCATCTAAGAATATAGCGTTTCAGTATGATTTGCCAGATGGATCTTATGCATCCGATGCGGTTATTGACGATAGCAATAATTACGTTATTGCCGAAACAAGCTTTGTTTCAAATTCAGGCAGGATTGTTAAACTCGATTCTTTCGGAAACATTGTTTGGCAGATCGGCGGTGGTCTATTCGGAAAAATTAACGATGTAAGGGCTCTTAATAATGGCCACGTTTTCATTTCCACATAAGATTCCGATAGAATATGTAGGATTTTTTAATCAAACAGGGTATGGGCAGTCAGCTATTTCAAATGTTTTGTCTTTGCACAACAGCGACAAGTATGACGTAAATATAAAGAGCCTTCACGGCAAGATTGGTAAAGAAAGTTTTTCTCCAGAAATTCGAGAGAAGCTTTTAAGATTTTCTGCAAAAACAGAGAATATTCGTTCTATTCAGATCATGCATTGCATACCTGATATGTTCAGGAGAGTTGCTGCCAGAAACCGCCGCATTGCTTTTGTTACGTTTGAAACATTTCAGCCGCCAGAGCATTGGATTGAGATTCTCAATGAATATGACGGGGTATTTTGTCCATCTCATTTCAATAAAGAGCAGTTTTTGCGAGCAGGCTTAAAACGCCCCATGTTTGTGATACCTCACGTTTTGAATATGGATATCTGGAATGAAAATGTATCTCCATTGAGCAGGGAAGAATGCTTTTCTTTTCTGTTTATAGGGACCTGGAGGAGGCGTAAGGGCTACGAAATTCTACTAGAGGCTTGGATGAGAGAATTTGGTCCGGATGAGCGTGTGAGGCTTGTGGTTAAAACAGACGAAACAGACATGGCCATAAAAGATGTACTTTTGTTCAAGAAGAACCTGGGAAAGAAGGATATAGCCCCTATTGTCTTTGAAAGACAGATATTCAGCGAAGCTCAAATGGCTTCATTTATTAAGTCATCTCATTGCTATATATCTCCGACTCTTGGTGAAGGTTTTGGTTTGCCAGCATTGCAGGCCATGGCCTTGAAGGTTCCAGTAATCATTACTAACTTTTCAGGATGTCAAGAGTATGCAAAAGGAGATTACTGTCATCTTTTGGAGCCATCTGGATTTTTGGTTCACGAAAGGATTGATCCCATTCCTCAGTTTGCCAACAAAAAATGGCCCAGAATTAAGGTTTCAGATGTACAGAAGGCAATGAGGGAAGTTTTTCAGAAATATAATCAGGCGAAAGAAAAGGCCGATAAGGCTTATAAGTTTGTTCAGGGCAATTTCAATTATGGAGTTTTTGTTTCTAAGTTCGATGAGATGATGGAAACAATTTATCATGGCAGCTATCCTAAAAATCAAGCCTTCCAGCGGCACGGTAAGTGAATCAAGAAATGTATCGTTCGAGATATCTGGACTTGACATTTCTTCTGATCTTAGAGTAAGTTTTGAAAATGCTACATACGAGACGTTTGCTCATCCCTTGATGGATGAAAAATCCTTATATGAATTAGAGGCCAACAAGTATCTACTTGTTAAGTCTTCAACAAATACTTCGGTATTTGGAAATCTTGATCTAAATATAAGCGGAGAATCCGACAGCAATGCCGTTACTATCTTTGCCAACATAGAAGTTAAGAGAGGTAAAGAATGGCATCTTAAGGAAATAGCAGCTTTTTCTTTTCAGATCGTTGATTCTTCAGTAGCGTGCGGTTCTGAAAAAATAAGAGTTTCTTCCAATTTTGTTTCGGCAAATGAAAGAGTCGAACTTACTGCCGAAAGCGACCCGCATTCAGTACTTCGAGTTATTGTAAATGGAAAGCAGTTCGTTATTCGTACGGGGCATTCCGGTAAGGGTTCCGTGTCTTTCAGAGGCATAGACATACTGAATGGATCTTCCAAGGGATCGAAGGCACTTCAGAGGTTCCCGGTACTTTTTTCGCGCCAAGAAGATGGGTTTCAGAAGATATACAATACCGGTTCGTCTATTCATTACATACCTGAATCCATGAAGGTTCTTCAGGCGGTAACTTCAGATCTATCTACTCCAGAATGCGCTGTGTTCGATTTAGATCCAGGTCCAGGACAAAGACTTACTACTCTTGATGATTTCTGTTTCAGCGGAGCAGTCGTTGGGGACAATTCCATATTCGATTCGACAAGTAACTATTATGATTCTCGCGTAGGTTTCTGCGGAGACTTGAATGAAGGCAACATAGAATCTTCTATAGGAGATGGAGTTTGTCGCATACAGAACTCCACATCGTCCACTTCTCTTCCTAACGGAACTGGACTTGTTGCTTTTTCTTCTGCTTATGATCCTACTGTGGAATCAGGATATGCTAATGAAAGATGTCCTGTCACTACCTTGGCGAGCAAGATATTTGTAGCCTATGTTCCAGGTTCTTTAAAGTATAGAGGAAATCCGGTCAGAAATGGAACTATTCTTGCTCCATCTAAATTCTATCATACCATATATTTTGATTCCGTTGTTGCAGACGAAACTTTAGGTATTGAATTTCGTCTTAGCAATGGTAGCCTTTTTGAAATTCAAGTAGTCGGCAAGGATACGGAAGATGGAACTGCCGCAAGTTTTGCCGAGACAGTCAGGCTCGATAGTCGTATAATTAGTGCCGGCATAGAAGTTCTTAGAAGAGGAAGCGAGATAGATGTTTATTCAGAAACTCGCTTTGCCATAAAGTCAGTACTTAATAGTGGATCTTCATCAGATCTTGGAGTGTGCTTAAACACTAATAAGACAATCAAGATACTTACCAGCACAAAAGCAACGGAAGACGAAGGCGGCACTGTTGTATTTTTGGACTCCATACTAAATTCTCAATCATTTTCTATTGTAGACAGACAAGACAGAATCATAAGAATAGAGATAACCGAAGGCGTAAATAATAACATTGGGCCAACTATTCAGGAAAATGCCTACTGTCAAAGCTTCGTTGTTATAGACAAAAATTCAGAACCAGGCTCAGATGGTCTCATAGATATAAATCCACTTCCTTATATAAAGGATAAGTTTAACAGAGAAATACCTTCAGTTTTTCCTTCTATAGCTGCTCGCAAGGACTATATAGATGGCAATACATATGTATATGTTGTCTGCCAAGCTCCTATAAGTAACGGTTCATATCAGCTTTTCTACTATTCATTCAGACTTGGAGATGTTGACAAAGAGTCTAGTTGGATTCAGTTAACTTCTGATGGAGAGAACAAGAATGCAGTTATTCGTTGCGATGGCGGTGGTAATTTGCACATCGTTTGGGAGTCAGATCGCTTAGGGGCAACTCAAATTTATTACGGAGTACTAGGGCCTGGCTCCAGAATAATCAACAATCAAATTTTGATGTCAGTAATTGACAGAGAGAATGAGTCTGAATTAACTTCTTCTTTGGTTTCTTTTGATACTGTTGGAAGTAGCGTAGAGGGCAGCTGGTCTCGTTTCATGAGCGAAGTTGGCGGAGTATCATTGATATCTGATAATGAAATAGCTATTTACTCTAACCCTTCTGAAGATGGAGCAATGGCGGTTTTTTCTTTTAATCAAGATCATTCCTTGCAGAGATTTGATGGATTATTCTCTCAGATAAGCTATCAGGTATCTTTTGATTTGTCAGTATTGGATGTTGCAGATGAAGTTTGGGATGAAAGAAGAGTTAAGAAAGAATACAATGACTGGATTTCACAGTTTACTCCCATTGGCAATAATCGTTACGAAATTGATGGTAATAGATTTTCCATTGGAGATGCTCAAGTCTACTTTGACAAAATCATACCTGTTTCTGGATCATACAATCTTGATCCTGGATCTCAGACTTTAATTCCAGGAGGACTGCCCGCCACTGGATTTGATCATAATGGAGATTCCGGATACTTTAGTTCCTTACAGGCATCTTTATCTCATGTTCCTAATGTAAGGCACTTTGTTCTTGCTTTGATGCCGGAAAAGGTACGATTCAAGGCGGTAAATCTTGATCCGCTATTCTCCTATTGTAGCAATAATGATATGAGCATTTCTGAATGCTCTGGATATGTTGGAGAAATTGAAAACATATACTATACCGGCAGATATAAGATGGCATTATTGCTCTCTACGAGCGAGAATGAATCTACTGGTCAGGTTGCAAAAAAGAAACATACCGTCATCCGTCAATTTGGAGATATCTTAGATTTCCATAACAGAAGTCATGATATTAAGATAGCCGTACATTACTCTAAAGCAACTAGTGACTTCATAGAAAATATGTTATCCCATGATACATTTGGACAGTCTCAGGATTATAGATTCTATGGAGACATTATTGTTGCAGTAGATGATGCAGTTAAGTTAGGCCAATCTTTTGTGGCAGATTTTTCAGATCAATATAGACAATTTGATATAGGTTTTGGAGTGCCAAATGATGGTCGCTTCTTAACTAATGAAGACCTTCCATATAACGGCAATCAATATGATACCAAAGTGTTGAGGTTGCATTTTGAGAATATATATGTAGGAAAACACACTCTTAGTCTTAACGACAGTTATGTAAAGTCTTCAGAATGGGACAGAAGCACTTCGCAAATGGTTGTGCACAATGACGGCGTAGACAATGTTATATCTAATGGAGATTTTGAAACATCTGAAGCTCCTGCTCAGGACTATCTTTCTCTTGAAGAGGGATCTACTTCTATAACTGGCTGGACGGCCCATAATGGCGTCATATATCGCCTTAATAATGATACCATACCTCAGTTTGTCTCGTATAGCGGACAGCACATGATCGAACTGGGAGGTTTGGCTGATGATTCTTTGGCATATATAGAATCTGACATTGCTACAGTTCCTGGCAAGTACTATGTATGCAAGTTTGCCATATCTCCTCATCCTGACGGAAGTACAACTTCTGGATCTTCAATCAGTAGATCTTTTGCAGTAACAGCCGGAACCGGAAGTTTGTCTGGCTCTATTTCCCAATCTTCTTCAGAATCAGGAATGAGATGGGAAATTCGTTCGTTTAAGTTCTTGGCAGATTCAACTGAAACAACATTAAGAATAGCAAATACCTCAGCTTCGTATCTTTATGGAATTATGTTTGATGACGTTAGGATATATGCTGCTGATGATCTGATGGACGAACTTTCTTCTGACACAACCAGTCATGCGCTGCTGCTTTCTGATAACGAGTTTAATGCTACATATTCTCTTAATGCAACTAATGGCTTAACGCAAATCCCCATTACTCTTTCGAATACTGATCAGAATCGCAATCCTGACTTGTGTATAGACACATTTGATAAATCGCATATAGTGTGGCAGAGTAATTCTTCCGGTCCATGGCAGATTTATTATAGCGGATCTCGTTTCCGTTCATTGCCATTCAGGTTCCTTGTAAAAATAACTGATACGGAATCCAGTTCTATTCAGCCATCAATTGCGGTTGACAAAAAGGGAAGAAGAATAGTTTCCTGGCAGGATAATAGAGAAAATAACTGGCAAATATTTGCGGCCACTTCTGTAGAAGCAGACGAGATGTGGTCTGACCAATGCAAATACGACGAAGCAGATCAATACGTTTGGGAAGTAAATCAGATAGATCCTTACGATCCTTATTCAAGAACTACAGATTCCGTAGGATGTCTTATTAGTTTTGACTTTGATGTTCCAGTAAGCGGGATATTCCATTTTTCTGTTGAGTTTTATTCGGACAGAGAAAGAACTAATCTATTCAAGAAAGTATCATCTAGATTTGATATATCTGGATGGAGAGTTAATGACAGCCAAATAAGTAGTGGAGGCGCTGAATTAGATAGGGGCGATAGTGTTGTAGTAACTTACGGAATTTCAAGAGAGGATGATCTTAGCGGTCAGGTTTATTATGTAACGCTAAAGTACGAAGGCGAATCTACTGAAAATGGCATAGATACAGATAGCGGAAGTCCAACTCAGGGCGTAAATATAGTAACTTTGGCTGACATAACTGAACTGGATGTATCTCTTGGTTCTTATGAAAACGATACGGAGTTTACGGTATTCAGAGAATTTGAGGGCAAGGCTGCGATATCTACAGGACAGCAAATCCCCAGAGATTTTAACGATAATTCGTTTTCTGATCTATATGAAGGAGCTTCTTTCGAGGGAAGTCTTGAGACATTACCGGGTTTTTCAGCCGGAGATAGGATATCTTCATACTATGTTCACTTTGACACTTTGACTGAAGTGTCAACCAGTATATCTGGAACCATAAGATTTAGAGATCCAATAGCTTATGTAGTATTTTCGCAAGCAGAATTAGATAGTACGGATAGTACTCTTGGATTTGCAGCAGTAACATACCAAGATACTAATTATGGAACAAGAGGAGCTAATTTTAACGCAGATTTTAGAGATTTGCTAACCATAAGTGAAGATAGAAAAACAATTACCATATCTATGACTATTGTCTCCGGAGGATGGAGCAATATAAGAATAGTTACTACTCCTACTTACAATAAAGATGGTAATGCAGACTTCGTATTCTATTGCGCCGCAGAGCAGTCTAGTAGATGTGATGTAAATGTTAGATTTACGAACGATTCAGATCAGGATCAGGAAGTTCATTTCCGTTCTACGTTCTACGCAGATCCTAATAGAGAAAATAGCATATTGTCTTCTTTTACTGCTCTTAATGTTTCTGGATGGTCATCTGGAAGTACAGGCTTCCCAAGCGGAGGACTTACGGTAAGATCAAAAGACGTTGTAAGCGTAAATTATGACCCTGAAATACTTCCTTTTAATCTGTATAGTTCTCAAAATACAGAAGACGGAGAGCACAATCAGTCATTGCTGTGCGGAGTTTCCTATTATGTAGTTATTGAGGCTTACATTAACGGAGGTTTCGAGGAGATAGATCACTTCACTCTTACTTGTCCATGTGCCTATACTGAAGCTTCAATTTGGAGAGAAGATTTAGATTCTAAGCTATGGTCCAGTAGTGGTCAGGGCGGAATAGATAAGAGAATAAGCCTTACTACAGCGGATACGCTTAAGCCAAAAATGGTATCAGCTGAAAATAATTTGGTATATATATCTTGGGAAGATTACAGGTATGCAGGATCTGGTAGCTCTCAACCTATAGTTTCTCCAGATTATTTCTTTGCAATATGGGATTCTGAAAATAATGAAATCAATTCTTCTGGACAGGGAAGTTTTGATAGAAGGATAACATATTATAGTGATGAGGGAAATAAAATACTCTATGATCACAGCACATTTATTGATCCATTTCAAAACTTGAATACCGTATTCCATGATGGTAAAACTGTTTATTCAAGATCTTGCAGTATTGGATGTGCGTTTAGCTCGTCTAGCGATACGGTAACTCCGTGCATGTTTACAGATGGTACTGATACTGATTTTTATCTAATAGGAGACGCTCCAGAGAGAGACATTGATCAGTATATGAAAATGAGACTTGTTGATAAGTATGTTGCATTTTCAACTTATCTTGACATAGATAGCCCTCTGCCTGTTGTTAATGACTGCTTTGTTGAGATGGATATTGTCGGAGTTCCAGGAACCTATGCTTATAGACTCAAGAATGACTCAGATGAAACATGGACTGAATGGTTGCCTATAGGAGGAGATCTATCCTCTCAGCCTAGCGATACAGCAGATACTTCTATTGAGAGAAATTTCTTTAGAGCCAAGTACATTGGTAAAGATAGATTTGTTGCTCCATGGTTCTTATCTCCTAATAATGGAATGAAGAAAGTATGTTGTGAAGTCTTGACATTTTTTGGGAAAACCGAACAGTTCTGCTTGGATTTTATGGCTATTTACAAAGATCTTGAATATGCCATAGATTTTTTCTTTGACGCAGATTTTTCTAAGCCAGTGCCTATGTACAATCACCTTCCTGTTATAAGTACTCACAAGACATCATCTTCTATAACTGATTCTAATTTGGTATCTATAGGAGAAAGTACAGAAACAGTAAGTTCCATATATGTTAGAGTAACATTTAAGGATGTAGAAAAAATCAATATGCTTCAGAAGATATCTTCTCTTAGTAGATTCAGTTATTTTGATGACATGACAATAGATGTCATGCAGCAAGGATTAGATGACCAAACTGGTCTTCCTCTCGTTAAGGTTTCTGACGGCGTATATAGAAGTTCTTTTTCTGTTTCAGAAGATGATACAGTTTCTAATGTGGATGGCCTGGCGGTAGTTGTAGTAAATGTGCCAGGAAATTGTAAGCCAACAGATTTGAAGTACATATCTGATAGATTAAGTTCAATTTCTTCCGGAAGCGCTTCAGAACAAGATGTGTCTATTCTTAATGATATGAGTATTTTTAGGGATGAATACATAAGCGACGACACTAGAAATTCTTTTGGAGATCCTAATTACTATAAGACTAGAAAATTTGGTAGCGGAGGAAATACTGCTGGCGGTACCGGCAAGTGGCCTGGAGGAGGAAGTTAATCAATGGCAAAGCCAAATAAACCTACACTAGTTTTTCCAAATGGCGGAGAAGACATACTTACCAGGGCTATAGAAATTTCCTGGACAGAGCCGAAGCCTTTGTCTTTGGACAAGTTACCTGTCTGGTATGAGATATTCTATACGGAAACATACGATGGACTCCAGGAGCCTGATTGGAAGCAGATAGCATCAGTTCCTCAGGGAACCACTAAAGTTGAATGGAAAGTTGGTAACTTCATAAGGAGCAGTAGTGTTAGAGTTGGAGTAAGATCGATAAATACCAAAGGAGAAAGAAGTGAAATGTCTGTTTCAGCAGACAACTTTAAAATACGCAGAGAGATACCCTCAACTCCTGCCATTCTAAGTCCGGTTCCTCAGACTAGATATGGAGCAAGTATTGAAATACTTTTCGATGATGCAGCCATAAAAAACACCTATGGCCAAAGGGCAAAGTATTACATTTTCTTTAGTTCGCAAAAAGCAGGAATAACTTTTTCTCCCATTGCTCAGAAAGTTCCAGTAGGCACAGGTCCTTTGGTGTGGAATACATCTTTACTTAGTCCTTCTGATGACTATGTGATAACTGCATATCTTGCGGATGACGAAGGAAATAAATCTTCAGAAGTAAATGTTGGAGATATAGAGATAGTTAATGAAGGATTTTTCCTCATTGATACTAAGCCTCCAAGTGGTTATCTGTCCATAAATGGAGGAGACGAGTTTACTAGAGATCCTAATGTAACCGTCAGACTATTTGTTCATGACGAGACTTCAGGTGTTCATTCCATGATATTCAAGGAAGGAGATACTGGATCTACGCCAGAGTCTGTAGTCAATCTTAAGTTCTACAAATTCTTGGCAGATCAGAATGGGGACATTCCTGATGGACTAAAGACTCTCAAAGGTTTATTTCAGGACTACGGTGCCAATAGGACACAGGAGATACACAAGTCCTTCAGGATCGCTTTTGAGCACAGCAATGAGGACATAGCGGACATGTTGTTGCAGCAGTCTACGGATACTCTATGGATCGCTAAAAATGGAGATTCCCCAGGCGTCTACAAGATAGACTCTACTGTTAATTTCCAGGTCAATATACCTGAAAAAATAAACGTATTAGGACTATTGAATTCGACTATTTATATCTCAGTACAAACCCCTGACCATACTGCTTTGATGTACAGATATAATGGAGAAACTGCAAACGCAGTAGTTAGCTTAACAGAAGTTAATAGTGAAATATTATCTCTAGCCAGCTACAGGGGGATACTGTACATGGGAACTCTAAGTGGAACTTTGTATAAGTACGATGAAATATCGGTTGATTCCGTACGAGATTTCAGCTCTCCTATACAGAGTCTTTATTCCGATGGAGCTTTGCTATATATTGTATTGCGGAATTCATCATCCATGTTTGTATATGACGGAAATGCATTTTCGGAAGTGAGAATATAATGCCTGACGAAGTTAATCTAGATGGTCTCGGAGAGTTTGATAAGAACTTTGCGAAAGGCGGTACTTTTGATAAGTCAAAAGAAGTAACCCCTGACTTTAATAACAATGATGCAGTTGATATTTCGTTTTCAAATTACGATACCGATGCTGTATCTTCTTACTTAAGCGATAATGGAAGTTCCGAAAATATATTGAGAGTAACGTTTGATTTAACCTCAATTTCAGCGACTCCATACCGAAATGCTCGTTTTGGAGTCTTGACATCCGAAGATGGTAGCGCCAGATCATTTGTTGGAGTATACGAGACCAGTTCCGATGGCGTAATATCTCTGATTAATATACCTCTTAGCGGACAAAGTTTAGGAGCTCTTGCAACAAGCATAAATGAATACGATGTTGCTAAAGCAGAAGTTCTAAATAACAGATACGATTTATCTACAAATTGCCTGTTGAATAGTCCATTGCAGAACGGAACAAGTGTATGGTCTGTATTTTTTAGGATAGAAGATTGTGCCCAAGTTGACAGGCCTCCATTTTCTACTTTAAAAGACGATATTAAGTTTTACTATACCTCAGTAGAACCAGAATTATCTCAATCTAATCCTATTCAGTCTTTGGGTGGATATATCAGTCCTACCGAATTGTATGATTCTTCATCGCTATCTCAATCAATATCTTTTGTTGATACTTATATCATATTGTCCAGTAGTAATTTGACCGGTTATTCTATACTTCAAATTGGAGATGAAGTTATTACTGTCAAAGAATGGAAAGAGACCACTGCCATAGTCGAAGAAAGACATGCATTTGGTACTCCTATACGTTTCCATCCGGCCGGAACCATCGTTAAAGGTATAAGTAAAAACGATATATTCAATAGAGTTTTTAATGAAGAAAGGAAGCAATATCGCTGCATCGCTGTACGAAATACAAGTTTAACAGAAATTGCAAGAGATGTGAAGGTATTCTTTAAGATTTCCAGTAGAAATGTATTGTCTCAAATGAAGTTTGCAATTGAGATTCCAAAAAGTGACTTTCATGAAGGTTCCGCATCTGATGGATCAGTTATTTCTGTAACTGATTCATCACTGTCTGGGCTATACGATGATGATCATTTTTTAGGATCTCCTATTACAATATCTTCCGGAAGCAGCGCAGGGCAGGTTAGAATAGTATCTGCGTATGATGGATCTATTGGAAAATTCACTGTGGACTCTGAGTTCCCTAATAAGATCCGTTCCGGCAACACGTACGTAGTTAATACATCTCCTGCTCAGATAATCCCATCAGGTATAACTTCTCCCAAATTGGTCTCAAATAAGTCAAATACACCTCCGTATCTTATTTCCGATTTTCAGTCAGCTACGTTCAGTACTAATGGATTCAGTATTAATGTAGGCAGTCAAAGAGACCATGGATCTGATCTTTATCCAAATGAAGTATTTTATGTTTGGATGGAAAGACAAATTGACGATGATAATGATGAATTCATTAATAATAGATCGATCTTTTCTGTGAGTTTTAATAGAGCCTAACTATGCCATCTTTTTTTAAACCAACCGATTCTGTATCTAATATCTCAGTATCTTCTATTGACAAGAAGTGGGCCAGAGAAAGATACGGATCTTCTACTAAGTTCTTTTTTAAATTTGAAAGTTCCCCAATTCAGGATAATGTAACCGGAAGAAAAGCTCTAGTCATATCTCCAGATAGTGCCAATAGACCATTTCTTGAACCAGGAGCATTCGGACAGGCCTTAAGAATGCGTCCTCAGTCTGTTGTTCAATACAATGTTTCTATGCCAGATTCTCTAAAAGAATTTTCTCTGGGTTTTTGGTTGCAGCCAGTTCATGTTTCTCCTTCTGTTAATTCTGTTACGGGAGAACTGAATTATTACAGACTTGCCCTTATAGATAAGGCGTCATTTATTGAATCTGGAGAAGAAATGGCAGCAGAAGAAACAGATCAATCTTTTGTCATATATGAAGAATGCAGGGATAACGGCAAGAATACTCTAACCATTCAATTGAGAGGAACAGATAACAATAAATACGAATTCGTTAGCGAAGAATACTCTACTGGCGAGTTTCATTATTTCTGGATAACATTCAATGGCACGGCCTCTATTTTTTCAATATACATAGATGGCAAGAAGGCAAGATTAGATACAACAGATTCTGTTCCAGAAGAAATCTTGGTTAACATGAGCGTTCCTTTTCATATAAACAAATCAGCTTTGGGATATCGAGGATTACTTAGGGGCAATTTTGGATTATTGGACGAGCTTATTTTTCAAACAGAGTATGCGGAAGATGGGAATATATTATCTAGGCACATTAATTACGGAAGCGAGAACGTTGTTAACGATGAATTATTATATAGGGAAGAAACTTTTCAGGTTTTTGCTTATGATGATCCAACAACGGTAGACATAAAGACGGTATGCAGCAATGGCACAAACATATACGCCGGAAGAAGTGACGGAAAACTGTTCAAGGGAGATCGTACTATGTGGGAAGTTAGCCGAAACTTCTCTAATAGAGACGAAATTGGTTTTGTAAAAAAGAATATACTTTCAGATAATTACATCATAGACGTATCGGGCGGAGCACTTAAGATATCCAAAGCAAGTATTCGGATTTGAGGTAAGGTAGATGACAATAGAGATTACAGAAGTTTTAATTAACAATCAGTTATTTGCTCAAACACCGGTCGAAATAAAGATTGGGCCAGCAACTATTAATTGGTCTTTTTCTACGCCAAATCCATCTATTGCTCAAAGTTCAATTGAGATAAGACTTGGAACTCATTCCGTGAACTGGGGTTCAGATCAATATAATCCTGATATTTTTAGACAGCCTGCAACTATTACTAAGTCAACTTCGTGGCAAATATCTCCTAAGCATCTAGATAGAGGAGTTGCTTATTATGGACAGATAAGGGCTGTAGATAATTTTGGAAATTCAAGTCCTTGGAAATTGTTTTCTTTCAAAACCAATTCTGTACCTTACATTTTCGTAGCATCCATATCTCCTTCTTCTCCATCCGTAGATGACGATTTGTCTGTAGAGTACTCTTTGCCCTCAGGCACAACTTCAGTTAATATAAGATGGTTTAAGAATGGCATTCATCAATCCATGTTTGATGATTTTTCTAGTATCTCTAAAGAATACCTGAAGTATCTTGATGAGTGGTATGCGGAAATAACTCCGCAGGATTCTTTGGAAGTAGGGCAGACTATAAATACCGATTCTGTAAAAATATCTACTCTTCCGCCTCAAGGATCTGATTTGAAGATTCTTCCAATCAGACCAACCAGTCAGGACATACTAGAGGCTTCTTATTCTATTTTTGATTCCTCATCAAACTCTTTGTTAGCGAATGACAAGAGCATTATAAGATGGTTTGTTAATGGCTCTGAAGTTGAGGCCGCTTTCGGGTCTAAATTTGCCAGATTCAACCTCAATCCTACTGATGAAGTTTGGTTTACTCTAACTCCTTCAGATGGACTATTTGAGGGGTCTACTTTGATTTCTCCTGTAGTTTCTATAGAAGATGCAGGATTCAGAGTTATCAATTTAAAGATAGACGGAGAAGAAAATAACATAAGTGTCAAGACAGTTAATCCAACAATAGAATGGACTGTTCTTGAGCCACTTACTCGTCATAGTCAATTTGCAAAAATACAGATAGGAACTGCTCCAGGCGCAGATAATGTATATTCCACAGTTGCGGAAACTTTTGAAGAAAAATTTGTCATACCAGATAATGTTGTAAAAAGAGGGAACGATTATTACGTAAGTGTTGCCTCAAGCGATTCTAGTGATTTGTTTGAAAATTTTACTACTTCTCATTTTAGAATAGCTGGATCTGTATGGCAGAGTAATGTAAGTAACTCTACCGGATGGACTATGGAAGTTGCCGTTAGAGTAGAGTCTGGATCTTCCGAAGTTGGTTATCAAAGAATTTCTATTGGAGATGGATCTCGCTTTGCAGAGATGAGAATTTTTCTAGATAGATTAGACCTTATGCTGGGAAATAGCAAAGTAGAAACATTTGATATAGATATGACCAAAACCAGGGCTTTGTCAATTACCGGCAAGGCTGATACTATTAAGGTGTTTTGGAACAATGTTGTTATCCTAGACGGCTCTGACGAATTTAATGAATCTACTAGCGAAAAATTCATAGAAATAGGTTCAGATGCTTCTTCCGACATAATCGGACACTTTAAGAGAATTACTTACACTACCGCAGGAGCATATGATCCAAGTGTAAATTCCGATGTTTATTCTCAAATGCACATGCAAACTATGATAGACTTTATTGAAGGAGAAGTATCTTCTGTCATAGAGCATGAGGGAGATATGGCTATAGCCGTTAATCCCATAAATCCCAATGAGAGCGGAAAAGTTTACAAGATAATAGAAACAGAACAACCGGTTCTTGCCTCAACAGAGAACTTGGATAAATTCGATCTCAACATAAACGGAATATCAGGATCTCCTGATGAAAATAGAACGTTCATATCTCACAGCAAAGGTACCAGCTGTTTCGAAAACTTCTTTTTAGCCAGTTTTGAATCTCAAGTAAAATTTGGAGAAGGCATATATCCTGAAAAGTATGACTGGGAGCTTATTAATGCAACTCCTTTCGTTGCAGCTTCGTATACTTCTGATGGACTTCTTATTGATACAACTTTTGAGAATACAGCAAGAACTGATACCGATCTTTTCTTTTCTCTTAACAACGTTCAGGTCATAAAGTTTTCCGCAAAATACGCATTTTTCTGGCAAGATTATGAGATATCTATATCTGGTGGACATTTGTACTTATACATCGCCGGAGATGTATCGTCTTTTTATGCAACATCTTTGTCAGGCAAAACGATTGCTCAATTGGTTGATGAACTGCAATCTTTAAGCGGTGGCTCTGATCATTTCTTTGGACTTTTCGTTGACGTAATTGCCTTGAACGACATTCAAAATCAGCAAGCAATAAATCTTTCAACTTTAGTTAGACAAGGTTTTGAAGAAACATCTCCTGGAGAATGGAGTTCTATATATGCTAGAGGCAACTATTATGTAGTTGATCCATATAATCCAGATCCATACTCGAAGACGTCCGGAGGTAAATGGTTCTACTCTCAAAGAAGACCAGGTTCACCTTGGTTTGATAAGGTAGATAACGAAAAAGGATGGTCGGTAGACTTCGATCTTACCGTAGAGGCAATTGAGGATAATGATCGTCCATCTAATGTCTCGTCTTCAGATGGAGCTGGATTATATGTAAATGATGGCGACAGATGCGAGACAATTAATTTTCTCACTCAAGAGATTGTATTGGGATCAAGTGGTAAGTCTTTTTTGGTTGACAATACCTCACTTAATCGCTATAGAATAATTGGCAAAAAAGACAACTTACAAATATATGTTCGTCGTCCTAATAAATTGGGATATGAATTACTTGGAGAGTCTAATCTAACTTCTTCTGCAACAAAGCAGTCCAATGGAGGCAGGCCATCGGTATGCGGAGATGACAGTGGAAACATGCATGCAGTCTGGCACGATGATGGAGCAAATGGAAAAAGACAGATATTATATGCATCTTACGAAGTAGGTAACGGTTGGTCTAGTGCCGAAGTTATTGTTTCTGATTCTTTTGGAGCATCTAATCCAGACGTATCTGTTGATTCTTTAGGCATAGTCTATGTAGTTTATGAAACTCATCAATCAGATTTTACCGACATTGGCGTGATCCATAAGAATTCACTTGGATGGTCAGAGCCATATTTGATAGCCTCAGATGTAGGAGATTCTCTTAAGCCTTCATTGGCGATAGATTCAGAAAATAACGTGCATGTTGCATGGGAAGATCACAGGCACGTCCATCCTGAAATTTATTACTGTCGTCGTAGAATTGATAATGGAAAGTGGGAATCTAGTGCGTTTGGATATCAGGATACGAGAATAACTTCTTCTTCATATGGAGCAATGAGACCTTCCGTATGTGCAGTTGGCAGAACTGTTTCTGTTGCTTGGACTACGCTACATGGCGATGGCAATAGTTCTATTCATATGGCTCAGTATACCGGAACCGGACTTTCTGTAGCTGCTCCTGGCGATGCTGGAGAGGCTGCAAGTTGGTTGTCTAGCGGTCAGGGGGGATCTGATTTCCTTGTATCTGACGCCAATGGATATCATGCCGATTTTGTTGATATTGCGGCAGACTCCAAGGGAAGACTATTCTTGACATGGCAAGAAGTTTCCGATTCTACTTATCAAATAAAAGCAAGAATTGTCGGCATTAGAATGACATTTGCAAAAGAAATTGTTACCTTGACAAGTTCGCCGGTAGATTGCCGTTTTCCAAAAATAGCAGTTAGGAAGAGCGATGGCTTTGCGTATATAGTTTATGAAAGAGGAGAGCAGGGAGCAATAAATCCATATGATCCTTACGCTTTATTCAGCGACAATGATGCAGTTAGCGAAGAGCCAAATATTCGAATAGTAAGATGGAATGCATCATATCAGGTATGGGAAAGCATCACTGAATCGAATGTAATAAATTCTGTTCAAGTTGGAGGATTTGAAGTAAATGTAACTCAGGACTATAACGTAAAGGCCATGAGGCCAAATGTTTCTTCTCTAGTATCCGGAGATTATCTCCATATAGTTTATGAATCTCTTTTGACTTCTCCAGACGGCATAAATCAATCTCCTTCTGAATCATTCTCTCTTATTAGAGATGCAATTTTTGACTTTACTTGGGAAGAGATATATAACGTATCTGCCATAGATGATCCTTATATTGATTTCGATATACTCTTAAGCGGAGATCTGCCTCGCAAAGAAATAAGATTTGGAGACTTCTCTAATACGATGGGAGTAAAGTATCTTGTAGATCAGATTAGATACTATCTGGGAGGAGCTGTAGCCCCGTTCAATATCCGTTACATTTCTCCAGCAACCGTCAATATGCCGTTTGCAAATGTTTATCAAACGGTCGGAAACAATAGGGGAGATTCCTGGCTAGGAACCGACACAGGACTTGTTTTCTTTAATTCGCGCAAAAATTCAGCTTTCCTATTCGATGATGAAAAGTTTGGTATAGCAAATTCAAAAGTTTACTCAATATCATTTGATCGCAATTCAAATATGTTCATAGCTACTGATAGTGGCATATTTGCCAGCGTTGATCATGCTTACTTCTGGAAGTTGACAGGATCATCTCCTTCAGATCCTGTATCTCTAGATACAGACAGCAGAAATAGGCTTCACGTAGCTAGCGAAAGCGGATACTACGTTATTGAAACAGATAAAATAGTTGCTGACATAAAAACATCTAAGGCGCAAATTTCTTCTGAAAGAGTTGTAGAAGTTTCTTCTGTAATTAAGTTTGATACTTCAAATGGACTGCTTTCTAATAAGTGTACGGTAGTTAAGGTAGATGCAAATGACGTAGCTTGGATCGGAACCATAAAGGGACTTGTCAGATACGGCAAGGGTCAGATTTCTACGTTTACTATGTCAAATGGACTTTCGTCAAGTAAGGTAACTGATATATCCATTAGAGATACCGCAGTCAGGTACATAGCAACCACAGCTGGCGTAGATAGTATGACTGGTGTTTCTATAGAGAAATTGGATTTTGGAAATCTAACTGCTTCGACAGCAGGATCTAAAGACAAAAAGCCTGATGTAACTATTCCGTCCTTTAATCACGTTAAGGCCATTCATTGGAAAGATCCTAATGTCTTGTTTGTGGGAACTAGTCATAATATTTATCAAATCGAATTTGTAGATAGATATTTCCAGGCCGAAAAAACCAAAATTACTCAATTTGAAAGTCAAGATTTTTCTTTGACCAGGATAATAAGTAGCCGTAATGATGATTTGCAAACCTTCAAGATTGTTGGATTGGAAGATAGAGAAATACCAAAAAATGTCATATATGAAGTTTTGCTAAATGGCAAGAAGATAACAAGAGGATTCCGATTCTCTCCGGATAAGCAGCTTTTGAGGTTTGAGTATCCATTGCTGGAGAGCGATATCGTTCAGATCAATGTTCGTTTTGACATACAGATAGTTAACGACTTCAAGCAGAATGAAGCTGCACTTATTGCTATTGGAAGTAAGTCTACCAGAATAGAAAAACTAGTATCTCGCAATGGTGGTATCTATGTTCAAACCGGGGGAGACATAAATACCATTCAGGTCAACGATGGAGATGAAGATCTTCCTTTTGACAGAATTATACTTGATACTGTTCCTCCGCAGGGAAAAATCGAAATCGGAGAACAGCTGGACAGGACCGTATTCAAAGTATACATCCGAAAAATATTCCAAGATCAAGAATATCTTCCTTTCGATGCCACTTCTGGCATTGACAAGATGATGGTATCTAATTTCACCAACTTTACTACCGATGGAGAAACTCCTCAAGATCCTATCCCATTCGCACCGCAATCCAATCATGACATAGGTGTTGTTTTTGACAGCGTAACTAGAGAGTATACTTTCGAGAGCGGCAAGGGAAGAGTAATTAAGAGATGGACTAAGCTAGACGGAAGTCAGAAGATGCTTGCTGCAACTGCATTCCCTTCCAATATCTTCATGTACAATCCAATTACTGCCCTGTGGGAACTCAAGGCAACTTTGGATGATGAAAATCCATTGTCTCAGGTTCATTTTATAGAATCATTCGAAGGAAGGATAGTTGTAGGCACAGGTATTGATGGTGGAGTTGGCAAGATATGGGTATCTTTGGACGGATCTAGCTTCACTCTAGTTAGAACGCTTCCAGTTTCGCATGCTTATTGTGCCGTAGTTTCTGGAGGAGTCCTCTATATAGGCGCTGGAGGCGACGAGGGACGTCTTTACGCTTATGACGGCAATGGTGTTACTTTGGTATTCGATAGCATCAGCGGAGCCATATATGACCTTGTGGAGGCTGCTGGCGATCTGTATGCTGGAACTGGCGGAGAAGGACGTATCTATAGGTTAGATCCAGTTAATGGAACTAGGCAGATACTGGATAGCGGATCTGATCCGGCCATTTTGTCAGTAGGATATGCAGAAATCAATAACAAGAAGTTTATCTTTGCAGGCACTTCTGCAAGTGCAGAAATTCGTAGAAGTTCTCTTCCTGACGGTCCATTCATCCATTCGTTCAAAACTGTAAATTCATCCGTTAATAGCATGAACTTGATCGGAGGAAAACTCTGGGCAGCTATCGGAACTACGGCATTCGTTTTAGATAATGTATGGAGTGCAAAGTTTTCGCACACAGAAAATATTTACGACATTTCCGTAGGATTGGGCGATGTTCCATGGTTCATATCTGAGAGGTACATTTACAAGATAGGACAGGTTTCAAATGTTAAAAACATCTATCTCAAAATGATAGATAGAGCAGGAAATGAGACTAAATTGTTCGTTGATACTCAGCAGACACAGTTGGATTCTAACTTGTACGATAGCGTTACGCTGGAACAGCTTACTCAGTTTACTAATCAAAATAGGTTGCTTGAGGTTGACGAATTCGGGAATACCGTATTTACCTATTCCGATGATTCTCCTTTCTATTCTGCTGACAAATTGGACGAAGAAACCGGCACTTACTTCAGCGAAATATTTAACGGCACAAATAACATTGTCTCATGGGATAGAATTTCTTGGGATTCAACCATACCTAACAATACTTCAATGACAGTATATGTAAGGGTAGGAAATACTAGAGACGATATCTTGGATGGAGCATTTAATGTTGCCATCAATGGATCAGATGGAGAAGGAGATATTTCTTTCTTGACGGGACAGTATCTGCAATTCAAAGTTGTGATGAAGAGTAAGGTCAGAGGACTGAGTCCTTCTCTCAGGAACGTTGTTGTCAGAAGCATATCCAGTCAGTCTACTCACTTCTTTACCACTAATTTTGTACTGCCATCCAGAGTTAAGAGCGGTATCATTACGAGTACTAAAATGATACCAGTTTCTGCTGATGTAGTTTTCGGAATAGATACGAGCAATTCTACCGAGTTTAATGATTACCAAATCATTGATGAAAATAGAATCTTTACTACAGAAGACAGACAGATAGGCAAAAACCTCAGGGTAGGCGTTAAGCTTTTGACTCCTAGCAGAGGAGAAGTTATATCACAGGACTTCGGAGAGTATGGACCATACAATTCATTGCTTGACTTTAATTCAATAGATTGGACATTCAAGAATAATGGATCAGAAGATTCTTTCCAGTTCAGGGTAAGCTTCTATGGTAGCGATGATCATGCTATGTCTTCTTATATATATCGAGCGTTTTCCGAGGATGACGTATCTGGATTTAGTGATAATGGAGAAGTATTTCAGAGTACCGGAGCTGTTATAGGATCATCTGAAACTGGATCGTTCTCGTTTGTGCCAGTAGGAGAAACGCCACTGGTATGCAATACTTACTATTTTGTTAAAATAGAAGCAAGGGATAGCGATGGAAATTGGACAACTATATCTTCTAGTAAGTCTTTTATAGAAGCTTGCGGAACCTCTTTCGTGGACGAGATAGATTTTTCTTTTGCAAATACTCATGCAGCTGAAACCTATAACTTTAGAATCAGATTCTATGAAAATCCAGAAAGAACAGACATGTTTGCAACTTTTTATAGCGGAAATGATCAGTCCGGATGGACATACGATCACGGTACAGCATTCCCTTCGGAAGGATTGTTTATATCTAGCGGAGAAACAAAGACTATTGTTTATTCTCCTGTATTGTCTCAGTTTGAAAGCGGAAAAACTTATTACTTGTCTATAGACGCTTTCAATGGCTCTGTATTCGTTAATAATAGCAATTCGTTTACATTCAAGGCGAGAGCTTCTGATTCAAGCATATATTGCGGTCCTTATTCCGATGTACCTGTAGTAAAGAATTTTGCTATTATGTTTGAGCTCGAAGGAAATCAGTTTGTGACTTTGAAGGTCAACTAACATGCCCATTAAGACTCCATTTTTTGGTTTAGAAGCCTTCGTTTCTGGCGATGCTTTTTCTGCATCTGTAGATCAGAGAAGATTTAGACAGATAGATAGTCACCTGGCTTTTATAGCAGACATTATTGGAAGCGGAGTGATCGACGGATGGACTTTGTCAGAATCAAGTCACTTGACACTTAATGTTTCTTCAGGATGGGGAATTGTAGACCGCAGGGTAACTAGAACATTCGGAAATCAGCTAAAATCTATATTAGATAACAATACTGTCTATTTGTGGATGAAAAGAAGATCTGGAGTGGTAGGTCAAGTTAGTGCTTTTAGTGATATGAAATCATTTGAATACTCTGACGTATCTGCTCCGGATGTTCCTTCTGATCTGTCTGTTTCTTCTAGAACTACATCAACTATAAGCTTGGATTGGAATATAAATTCTCAATTAGACTTTGATGTTTTCTATGTTTACAGAAGTTCAAATAATATGGACTTTGAAAAAATAGGAGAAGCATCAACTTCCGACTATACAGATTCAGGACTCGAAGATAATTCAACATATTACTACAAGATATCTTCTGTAGATAAATCTGGTAATGAAAGTGCAAAATGCACATCTATTAGCGCCTCGACCCTAGAGGATACGTCATCTCCTTCAGATCCTGCTTCGGTAGAAGTTGTTGCCTCCGATACCGCCGTTCATTTTGTATGGCGTGCAGCAGCTGTAGGCAGCATAGATCATTACCTTGTAGAATATGAGCCCATTACGGCAGAGGGAATCTCAGCAGGAGATTCTTCTTCGGTAATTGTTTCTTCAACAAGAAGATACGTAACAATCTCCGGATTGTTAAACGGACAGAAGTATAAGTTCGTTCTTAAATCTGTGGGAACAAATGATATTGAGTCTTTTGGCATAACAAAATACGCAACTCCAATAAGTCAATTCGGACCTAGAGATGTTAGCGATATATCATTGACAGATATAGAGGGAGATGGAACTATCTCAGATATAGTTCTTTCTGTATCTTGGACTCCATTTAGTGATCCATATGTATCTGATGTTGCTGAATATTATGAAGTTCAGTTAAAGGAATTTGATGGAGATAATGGAGTAATACTTTCGGAATGGATTGTCGTAAGGAATGCTGATGAAGTTGATATTAAGGTTTTTCCTTACCTTAATAATGGATCTTTGGTTTACAAATCAATAGAGGAAAGAAAAGAGTACTATGTAACGGTCAGAAGCGTTGACGCAGACGGACTGAAGAGCGCCGGAAAGAAAGCCGTATATTCAACAAGGTGTTTTTTCAAACCTAATCCCGTTACTATGCTTTCTGTAACTCAATTAGATAATCAGAATTTGGAATTTAGTTGGATAAATTCGACGTCCATATTTCAGAACAATTTGATTACAGTCATAAGTACGAATTTGGATAATACTAGCTTGTCAGAAGACATAGTAGTTTCTTATGATATTGGTAAATCTACAAAATATTCCATAACGAGCGGAATTGCTGTTAACACTTCATATTCTTTGTCTATAATTGTTGTTGACGAATTCGGTAACGCAAGTGAATCTAAATCTATTTCTTTCGAGATACCAAATCTGTCGGACATCAGCAATCCTCCAGTTCCTACTAGGCAGATTGGAATTTCCGGAGATAGACAGGCTACTTTATCCTGGAACAAAGCTGCTATTGAGTATGTTTCTGGTTATCGCATATATAGGTCTTCTGAGAGATCTTCATATGTATCCGGCAACTTCGAAAGAGTAGATACAGTTGACTCTGATGTTTATACATTTACGGACTATGGAATAGATAATGATTCCGTATACGTATACTTTGTCACTACTGTTGATGCGTACGGTAAGGAATCTCTTAATCCTATAGATGATGGATTTTTTGACTACAATTTGATAAATATTTCTCCATCCAGGACCGGAGATATGTCTCATCCTGAGGGTCTTGTTTTGTCCGACAATGGAAGTAGCGGACTGCTTTTAAGCTGGCAGCCAACAGGCGGAGTGTTTGATGGATATGAAGTATATAGGTCTATAAATACTCGTTCTGATTTTGAACAGATAGCTACAGTTAGCCCTTCTATAACTTATTACGAAGATGCTAATTGCCTGATAAAGAATGGCACGTATTACTATCTGGTCAGAAAATTCAGAAATGAAGCTGACCTTGTAGTAGTTGAATCTGAGACAGATATATCTGGTGCTATCTATATAGGAACTGTTATAACTTCATCAGGAGTCATGACATTTGACATTTCTTCTGTGCGTAATCTGAAAAATCTCAGAGATCCAGTATTGGAAGAGACAGATAGTAGAATTGCTGATCATAAGCATGCTTATTATAGTGATGTTGATGATAGAAGAATAAATTTGGGAGATTCTGTAACCGTAGAAGATTGGACAACCAGCGATTATCAACAATATTTTACAGATACCGACATATCTGACACTACGACTTTCAGCGTATTGTTGAACGGAGAAAAATCAGAGAATGTTGGAATATTCTATGTGCTCGACAAAGATGAGCAAAGATTAACCTTCGAAAGGAGATTGGCAAGGGGCAATAGAACAAATCAGCAAATATCCGAATTCCCATTCGCCAGTCCTCCTGTAGTTAAGGTAGTTTTTGAAAATTTAGCTGAAGTTCAGGAAATTCTTCCAAAGGAAAGACTAGAAGGAGCAAGTGCTCAGCAGGTTTCTGTAGGTCTTGTACAATCCAGACAGATTCAGTCTATAAATCATGAAGGAAGGGTAAGAGAAAGGCTGGTGCCTCTACAGGAGAACACAATTGCCATAGATGATGGATTCAGATTTGCTCCAGAAGATGATTCCGTAGAGACAATTGGACAGGCACTTGTGTGGTATGATGTTATTTTCGCTACAGATTCAGAAGAAGACATACTTGTAGGCGGCACTAGTGATGGGATATATGTTAGTACAGATTTCGGATTGACATGGGAAAAGAAATTTGAAACGCCTTCTCCTGTATTGAAGATTTTTTATTCCGCCACTAATAAGTTCTACTTTGCTCTCACTAATAGGGGCGTATACGGATCTGGAGGCGGATCTGCTGGAGGATTTTCCGTATGGATAGAATTGCCAGGAATGGAAAATACAAAAATAGCTAGATCAATTACAGAAGACGGATCTGGTTATGTTTATTGTACTTCAGATTTAGGAGTATATAAGCTACAAAAAGATGTAGGAAGAGGATCTTTCTTGTGGCAACAGACTCCTATTTTTGGACCTAGATCAACAGAGGCTTACGCTATACTGTATGATACAAATAGGGACAGGATAATTGTAAGTAATGAACTTGGAATTTTTGAGACTCTAAATGAAGGAAATGGATGGTCTTTTAGTGGAGAAATGACAGACCAAAGAATCGCATATGCCCTCTGTAGTGACGGGGCGTACCTGTATGCACTTACTCAGTATATGGTATGGAGAAGAGGTCCTGAAGATACTTCCTTCCAGAGGACATCTATACTTAGCGATGTCCAAATGTCAAGAAATATGGTTATTTGGAAGAATCGCATTTATATAACTACAGATCTAGGTCTTATGGTTTCTAAAAACGGACATGATATTCAATCAGATTCTGAAATAGAGTTTGTTCCTGTGTTCGGCCAAATTGGCGTTAATGGTCACGTGTCTCCGCCTACTTCGCTTAACGTTATTGAGGGAAAACTGTTCGTTGGTACGGAAGAAAAGCTATATATAGCAGAAACTACTGGCAGAATATCCTTGCAAAGCAGCATCGTTAAAGGTTCTATTCCTACAGTTTATGTTAATGGAGAAGAGCTCAAGATAGGATATCGTTTTTCCACCAACTCGGATAGGCTTCGTAAATTTGTCTATTTTGATGAAAAAATACCTGTAGGATCTGTGGTTACTTTTGCTAATCAGTACAAAAAATTCAAGGTTCCAAATGGCGGGTGGGTAGACACGGATTATTCATCTCGTATAACTATGTATAAGGATGGCAGAAAAATCAATGATGGCACGGTTATAGAGAAGCCAATAGTTGGCATGAATGCTCTTCGTTGGCCAACATATAATGACAGAAATGCTCATAAGGCAGGAGCTGATACTGCCTTTGGAAAGGTATCTATTGCATTGAGAATGCTATTGGCTTCTGAACAGAAAGATAACGTTACGGTATTTACTGGATTTGATAAAAACAATGTTCGTATCTCTATCTATAGCATAGAAAGATTTATGTCTCAAATTTATGTAGGAGCCAGGATAGTAGAAGAACTGGATGCGAATGGAGATCAGGTATACAGAGATTCTAATGGAACCATTGTTGAGAGCAATGCTTCTGGCGCAGAAAAATCATTCATACCGTTTTCTTTACCTTCATTTACTGTACTATTGATATCATGCGACATCAATCCGGAGTTTAATGGCATAACTAGTTTCGGTAAATATAACAGTCTTTATAGTGGGAATGGAGGAGTTGGTTCATTGGGCAGCGAATTGGACGATAATGGATCTGTGCCAGGCGGCTCAACTCCGGAAGGTTTTGGATCTAGTTCTACGGTTTCAAGTTCCGGATCGTCTAGCGGCAATTCTAGCAGTTCTGGAAGCAATTCTGGAGGCAGTGGTTCGGGAAGCTCTGGCGGTTCCTTGATTCCGCCTCCTACGGGAGGTTAAAATGCCTGTTGCAAATAGTGGCGATGGCAATTCGGACAATACGCTACCGGGCAATGTTGACGGTAGCGGAAGTGTAGATGGCGCATCAGCTGGCAATGCCGGAAATACTGATCCAGATATTGATATTATTGTAAATGTATTTTTGAAGTCGCAGATATCGTCAGTATCTACCGTTTCAGCTAAAGCCGAAACTCTGCTTTCCCATGAGGTATCTAATAGTCAAGATGTATTGGCCTTTTTTGAATTGGTTGATACTCCCAGATCAGAGGCTATAGAGGGATTTGGGTTAAGTAGATTTGATGAGGGATTCGTCTCGGTTGTTGGAGAATCTTCTGAAGTAGACTACGGGAATTGCCAAGTTGTTTGCAAGGCAAATTCGGTTGATGGAACTTTTGAATTTGCTGAAGACGCCGGCAAGTATGCAAGACTAGAAGTAGACATTAATAATTCATCTTTAACCGAAACTGGACTTCCTCACTGGGTTGTTGAGGATACTTTTGAGTGGGTTAACTCAGGAATGCCATCTCATTTGTCTCAAGTTTATCATTCGAATATCTCTAATTTTGGTATAGCTTTTGAGAGATCAAATGCTGGCTATATAGATGCGTTTTCTCCAGGATATCAGTCAAGGTTCTTTTCTGCCAGAAACAGAGAATGGTACGATTGGTTCAATTCGTCTGTTGATTTTGAAATAAGTTCAGAATTTGGAAATGAAGTATTGTCTCTATCCTACCCCAATGCCGTTCTTTATGTTGAGAGTATTGGATCTGTTTTGGTTGGAGGTAAGGGTATTCTGTTATCCATTAATGTATCTGACTTAAGCACGACCGAGATAACCGTAGACGCTGATATAGATATTTTTGTTAAAGATCTATTCTATTTCAACAATTCAGTATATATACTCGATCAAAGCAGTCTATATATATGGGATTTATCAACAAATGTAATCTCTAAAGACGGCGGACTGGGATTGCCTGACATACTCAATAAAGTAGTCGTTTTGTTCAGTCAAAATATCGTAATCGGAGGTCAGGATGGAATATATGCTAGAAAAATGACTCAAGATAGCTGGACAAAAGTAGTCGTTTCTTCCGCTGTTGATCTTCTGATTGCTCCAGATTCGGCATTTGCTGTAGCTAATAATGAGTTTTGGTATTCTTCTGAAGGATTTACATGGACAAAGATAGGAAGTATAGGAGAAAGAACAGTCAATCACATATGCAAGCATAGATCTCAAATGCTCATAGGCACTAACGAAGGAGCTTATGGAGACAATGGATCACTTTACGGAAGTAGGGTATCTATATCGCTGCTTAACATACTTAATGATCTTACTGCTTCTTCTCTCGTATCTGTTAATTCTGTAGTATCTGATTTTTCCAGCGCAATTATTGGCTTGTCTGACGGTAGATATGTTATATGGTCAGATTCGTTTTCTGTATTTGAAGACTCCAATCTTCCAGCAATACATAAGGCCATTTTTGTTGATGGAACTATCTGGCTGTTTGGATATGACTTATTCAAAATAGGAAACGAGACCAGGATTAGAAGATTGGCAACAGGTTTGCCCATTGAGTAATTGATTTGTCGATATAATATCGTTAAGCATAGTTGAAAACTAAGGATAAGACACTTGGCAGATTTCCCGATTAAAGTTTCAGCCTTTTTAAAACCAGTAATAACTGATCAAGACGACAGGATCTCTGTATCTTCATCAAGTGGCATAACCTTGGGAGTTAGCAATTATTCTGCCATATCGCAAGGAAATCCCAACTGCGTATATGACTTCGTTACGGAAGGTTACTATGGCGATGGGTATATGAGAATTGACTCCATACAGTCAGGTTATTCTGAAGTATGGCCAAAGATATCATTTCCTTTGCAGTTTCAGACTGCTGGTATTTACAAAATATTCATAAGGGTAAATTCTGCTGTATCGAGCTTTTCGTACAGATGGATAATCAATGACGAAGAGTCTACTGCTTCTTCTGTTGCTGTAGGTTCTTTGAATGAATGGGTATGGGTTCAGACCGATTTGGTCATACCAACAAACCAGAATATAAATCTATCGCTAGAAATAAGAACAGAGAATGTACTGCTTGATTGCTTGCACATAACTACATCCGAGGTACCGGACTCTGTAACTGTATTTTCTTCATATGTAACCATCCATGCTAAAATGTATATACCAGGCAGCGATGGATTGCCTATTTCTGAATTGGCAGTATATGATTCTAAAATATCCATAGATGACTTAGAGCAAGATGATTGGTATAACTTCAATGTTTCTCCACTGCTTGGAAGATCAGAAATAGACGAAGGAACTCAGTATGTAGTCTCTTTATTTTCTTCCGGAGACAATGACAAAAACTATGTTATCTGGGATTATGTTACCGATTTTGAAATAGATCCATACAATCCGAACTGTTTTGTATACTATGATTTTACCAATAGAGAATGGGTAGAAGATTGCACTAAACAGCCGTCCCTTAGAACTTTTTCATTTAGAGATTCGCTTGATGTATCTTCTGAAAAAATATCTACTCCTCCATCTGTCATTTCTAGTATTTCGGTAGAAGAATTTGATGATCCTGCAACTGATCCCCTATTCTTCAATACGCAAGCTATTGCGGCAAGTGCTTCGACAGAAAAAGTTGAACTAAATTTGCCTGACAGGATAGTTTCTATACTTATAGATCAAAGTGGATCTGTTTCCTGGAACGATAGCGAGAATACTAGGTTAGATTTGTCTCGTCGCATGATTAATAGAGTAGATTCCACTTACCCTGGAGAGGTGAAGTGGAATATTTTCTCTTTTGAAGGCACGCCTATACGGGTTAATTTCTTTGCAGTTACTGAATCTCCGTCAGTAAATACAAATAATGCCTCAGAAATAGCTAGTGCGTTTTTTGCCGATCAGGAAAGCGGATACTCTGGAGTTCGTATTGTTAGAAAAATTGGATCTTTCCCAGATAACGCTCTTGATGGAGAAAATGTTACAGAAGGATTTGTGGACCGTTCTTTTGATGAAAGTCTTTCAGAAGGAACTGAATATTTCTACAAGGCATTTACTTTTAATGAGCAGGGAACTTTTAGTAACGGCGTAGAGATGTCAGTTACTCCAAGAGAGCGAAGAATACCTCATGGTATAGGTCAATTTACCGCCAATATTCTCAAGGGAAGTGGAGTAAAGATAGATTCTAGTGTTATTGCAGCCTGGCACTTAGATGAGGGAACAGGAGAAAAAGCCTACGACTTTACATCTTCTCAGTTGCATCTTGAGTTTGCGACAGGGTTAGAGCCTACTTGGCTTAATCCTGGAGATGTTCCTAGCGGAACTAGTGGCGTAAGGTTTGACGGAGATAGATTCTACTTCCAGGGAAGTGATTCTTCTCATGCAATACTTGGAAGCAATGAGTCAACTTTCATGGCATGGGTATATCCATTTTCTGACACAGGATTTGAAACATTTTTTGCCAGAGAAGAAACTTCAAACGTAGACTTTAGTATTGGCCGTCTTGATGGAGAAGTATTCTTCACAACTGATTATGTCAATTATGCTCTAGGAAATGGTCTTGTAAGTAATCAATGGAATCATATTGCGGTAGTTCTGAATAAATTAACAAATCAGGTAATCATATACATTAACGGTTCATCCGTAAGTAATTCCACCTATACTGGAGGCTATACATCTGTATGCAGCATATTAGGAATGGGATTTTCCCCTAAGAGTCAGACTTCCAAATTCTTTGGCAAGATGACAGAGGTTTCTTTTCATTCTATAGCTAGGGTTGAAAACTACATATA
>JAULBV010254922.1:0-11460 GCA_032358295.1 Pterothamnion heteromorphum | reverse complement strand
GCAGAGGTCTGGGATGTTATGATTCGCAAGGCACCGAGACCCCGTCTAGTCCTGTACGGGGATAATGGGACTGGAATGAACAGGGATGAAGACGTCCGTGATCCTCCATTCCGGCCGGACGATGGGCGTCATCATACTAGGGATTCTGTTCTCCCACGCCGTGACTTCGACTACGATGGCGGCGGAGGTGGTCGTGGCGGGCACCGCATTGGAGTGTAGGATGTTGGTGAGGATCTGAATAAAAGCCTGATGTTTCCATGAACTATTGCCATGCACGAATAATTGAGCGCTGAGCGAGTCGTGGGCGATTGTCGCATGGGTTAGTTTGGGGAGGGCGTTCGTGCAACGCGATGGACAACAAGAACAGATATAGCTTTCATAATTACAAGAGCTAAAGCAACTGCACCATCGCCTTTGGACGCCAGGAGGGGTGGGAGGGCGAAGCTGTTGGGGCGGGGGTGAGGACGAAAGGACGCAGTGTGGGAAGAGGGCGGTATTTGAGAAGAGGTCAGCGGCGTTGATTGGTGCGCGGTAGGGACCAATGAACTGTGCGTGTGGCGCGCAATGCGCCACCATGCACGAAAGTATTAATAAAGCAGGGTGGCGCGGTGCACCTTCGTTTATTCATTATTTTTAATGATACGTGGCGGTCGGGCGCTGCTAATGCCAGCGGCGGCGGGTGCGAGGTGTGGCACGTGGCGGGCGCAGCCAGTCAGCTGGTCCCATGCAACGCCACAGTCAATGGCGGCGCAGCAGGTGGCCCAATGATTGATAACCTTTGCTACTGCTGCTGCAAGAACATCCTTACATTTACTTAGAACAGTAATTGTGTTCCTTGCTGTACATAATGCAAACTTGAGATAATGGATAAATCCAACTTCCCACCCGCACGCGTCATCACCACAACCCCTCCACCTTCCTTCTGACCGCGAAGTCCCAACTCCACGCCATTTCGCAAAGGTCGTTGATGGTCATGCGGCCGCTATCTGCCTCCCCTTGGAATCGCCCGCGCTATTCATTCGTCAGCACGGTGCCTGCGGCCCAGATATCCCCGACCGGGTCTTCGCACCGCTGTGCTTCCAACGCGCGAGCGGCTTGCCTGCTTCCGGCATTTCACGCCCCCGCCCTCCGCCTACGTCATCGTGCTCCCGCTCGTCTTGTGCGTCTGTCTACCCTTAGACGTGCCCGCGCCAATCATTCGTCCGCACTATTCCATCAGCCCATGTATCCCCGGCCGGGTCTTGCAAGAGCTGTGCCTCCCGCGCGCGTGCTGCGTGCATGCTTGCGCCATTCAACGCGCCCGCTATCCGCCTACGTCTTCACTACCCCGCTGGTCGTGTGCGGCTCGAAACTTCTGTTGATTCCACCAGACAGGCTGGCCACTTCCGCACGCTTCTTTCGCTCGCCGTATGCCTCCTCCGGGTCTTGGCAGCAATGTGCTTTATACGCGCCAAGAACGTGCGTGGTTCCGCTCTTGGACCCGGCCGACGTCCGCCTACGTCTGTATGCGCCCGCGCGTTGTTTGGGGATGACAGGATGTATTGTCCCGGAGCCAAGGCGTTCAAGGCTCACAGTACCTGAACAGCCCACGCGCAGGCAATGCGGCCGAGAATGACGAACATACTCCCATCGAGGAGGCGAAATTACGAACAGCCAGTGCGAGACTGCTATCACTCAAACGGACCGTCACGGGCACGGTGCCCCTTCAGCGCTAGGGCGGATCCAGTCTGGGACTACTACGTTTTACGTCGTACACATGCATATCTAACTTTATCCACACGAACCAGTCTGTTCGTGGCACGCTCATGAAAGTATATGGATATCAACTCTGCCATGCACGACTTCTCCTCTACGCTGCTCCCCCTTCTGGCATTCGATTATCCCGTTCGGGCGTTCAACCTCGAGCATTGCTTCCAGCTCGACTGGTTGATTTTGTCTTACTCGCATTCCATGATCCCGTCCGGGCGTTCAAGCTCGGGCATTGGTCACAGCTCGACGTGGTCCATTGTGTCTTCCAGCGCTGGTATAGGGGCATCTGGAAGACCCTGGTTATCTCCTTCATCCGAATTGTGATCCCCGTCATCACAGGATCTCGATTCACTTCTCAGCTGCAGACGTTCGAATACGTCCCGCGCCACGCAACAGGTGATTCTGTGAATATTCCGACCAGTGTTGCAGTCAGTAGGACTGAGAATGGCCATTATCCGCTCCCGAACTTTCTCCGATACATTGAAGTCCGGCAGTGTTGCATCATCTCGACGTTCGTCACCTTCGGAGTCAGGTGAGGTGATTACAGGATTACGGGAGGAAGAGAACACCATTCGAAGCACACGCGCAATGTGGTAAACTAGCTGCACAGACTGCTTATGGCCGGAAAGCACGTCCTGGCTCTCCCCAGCGCGGCCGCCTGTACAATACCCGTGCAACACAGCCAGGACGACATCCAAAAGATTCACGCAACGCTGCCAGGTCTTCAAGTCCTTTCCGCGGTGCGCTCTTTGGGCATCTGACTTCCCAGCGGCCCTCACCAGTACATCATGCTCAACAATGAGGAGTAGTTCCTTCCTCGACTTCGCAAATTCTGAAAATGCGGCCGCATTGTGTTCCGCTGCTCCAGACTCGGTGAAGAGCTTCATCTTCGGGAACATAGTGTCCGAAGGAACGGAACACTCCGACTGACCGGTCACCCATGCCATTTTCAATTTCTTTTGATCGGTGGGCTCCATCTTGAACTTGTGTGCGCTCCAGTCCAGGAACACGTAGCCAACGATCTCAAAAAATGCTTGCGGTGCTTCCCTCCGGGATTTGTGCAGCAAGTTAACCAGGATGGAGAGGCCCCTCATCATTGCATACACGGCAACATCGTCCCGGCCGGGCTCACGCTGCTTCATGGCAATATCCAGCTTGGATCCGTACAAACCCCTTGAGTCACCCTTCTTGTCAGCCGCATTCTGGGCAAGGGTGATGTGCCGTTTCTCGACAAACTTTCCCGTACCGTTCTTGTTATCCTTCAGCCAGTACGGTAGAAATGGACGTTCATCATCAACGTCAGATCCCTCATCCGGCCGGAAACATTGGAATTTGTTTTCCTGAGCGGAGACAAGGACGTTATGCAAAGCTCGCTGTTTCATACGCCCCGCACTGGGACCGAAACCTCTGAGGTTCGAGACTTTCTTGTCAGTGGCCTTCACAGAGAAAAACATTATCTCGAGGACACGCAACAATCCGGCCGGAGTCAATACCTTGTCGGAGGACAGCATAGTCTCAATCAGTTCCACGAAAACGCATCGAGCAACACAGAAGCTCATATTGTCCCAAGCGAATGCTATGTCAATGTCCGGCACCGCATCTTTCATGATACCTTCATATTGCATGACGGGTTTCTCTTGAACCTTTCGTTCGTACTTCACGGCAGTCGGTTTCAGGTCTTCCACCCGGCCGGGAATCCCGCCAGTCTGCATCGTGCTCAGCACTCCATTCATTTCGTCAACTGAAGATTGCAGTGTTGCCATTTTCTTAGAGAGTGCGCGGAGGTGTTCCTCCACGATTTGGAGTTGGCCGTCGTCAGTGGAGCGTGGATACAGGAAGTCGGACTTACCACGCTTATGTGGTTCGAACTCAGTCTCATCCTTATCTCGCACGCGCTTCTTCCGGCCGGACGACGGTGCACGAGAATGGCTGTCCGGCATGGAGCCAGAACCTCTGGCCCGAGTGCGTTCGGCTGATGGGGGTGTTACTACGACAGATGACGCCTTCTTACCGCGCAACGGTGACTTCCCACTTGCTTGCTGAACGGCATGGGCCTTCTGAATAGGCTCAACATTTTTCACTGCCGTGATCTCTTCAATGTCGACAGGTAGTTCGGGCGTATTCGGTACACTGCTATCGGCCACATCTGCCGCCGCTGGGGGTGAGAATGTTTTGTCTCGTTCATCCTCATCGTCATCCTCGGAACTTAACTGAATTTGGCGAACAAGTTTCACAGATGCAGCGGCCGCTTTCCGTACAGGTGACACAGTCTCACCAACTTTGCGTTTTGGAGCAGAGGCAGGAACAGAAGTGGGATGAACAGCTGGGGATTCCCCGGCACTGACCGCATTTTCCACAATTCCCTGCGCCACCGGTTCCTCAGGTTGCACATCATGTTGAACATTACCGCTTTTCACAGCGTTCTTCTCCGGGCGCGTCCGCGCTTTCGGACTTCCGGTCCCAGCACCCGCCACAATCTTCGTGGATTTCGACTTCGAGTTACTAGAGTTCCTGAGTGACAGCGGCCGCGATGTTGCACGACGAGGCGTGGTACGGGTCACTGGCTGTGTCATTTGCATCTGGTCGAGATCAGTGGTGTCCGTGCCTGAAGCACTCGGTGGTGGTCCGCGGTCGACCGCGGTCGAATTATCCACCGCACCGAGCTGCGATTGGACAAGTCTTGACGACCGCGTACTGCGGCTTTTTGCAACCTCACGACTTGGCATGTTGAGGAACCTGGGCAAAGAAATGAGATGGGTTTCTTCTCGGAGGAGACGGAGGAGGACACGGCAGCGTTGACGGGATGACGGAAGGAATGCCGTGTTCCGAAGCGGCCGACGGCGAGTGCGTATCAATATTTCTGAGTATCGAAATACTAACTTCTGCTGCTTCTACGGCAATGTCGAACACGTTGCAGTATGCAAGAATTTCATTGGCAGATCTCATCGAACGGACACTTGTAATAACACACCATACGCCATGTACATCGCGTTCACTTCGTCAGTCTTTCCGTCGTCGGCTTCATCCGAGAGAAGTACTGCACCATATCTCTCCGCACTATGGCCGATATTCTCCCTTCCGCTTTTGACCACATTGACGTGAGGTTTCAGCTCCCGGACGGGAATACGGTATGGTGGCCTGCAACCATTGAATCCGTGCGAAGGTACACCGGTCGGTCTGTGAACTTGGCTGAGTCTTGGATTGTCTACGCGGCTGCGCATGGTCACGCGCAGCAACGGGCCCGTGTTTTATTCCGCGACAGTAACCGCCTGAAGCTCGGTGGCAAAGACTCAATCGAAACGACATGGCGCACAACTCCAGTTGACGGAGACGAAGAGAATGATACTGGGTCATGCACTCATGCACCACTTCTGAATGATGATACTGTACAAGCATCCCGGCCGGGTAAGCGGAGGAGGGATGACTGTTTAGCGTCGTGTATCGACGGCAATGATCCTACGCACCGGGACCTGGGTAACGCTGTGAGCAAGTTGTGGCGCAAAGTTGCCAGTTTGGAGAAGAAGGTTCAAGCCCATAATTCATGTGAGCACGAAGTTATCATAGAAGAACGGGTGGCCGCCATTCGCGCCATTTTCCGAAGATCGATGTTCGAATCGGTCCTGAGTTGTTCACGGCCGTGGAAAGCAGGACCATCAGTGTTCGCAAACGCCATGTCCTGTGTGACGGAGGAGGACAGCATCCGTGCGGATTTTTCGCTTTTCCAGCTGCTCGCAACCCATGTGCACCGGACATTCTCGGACAACATAGGGTGTGACCGAGTATTATTTCAGCCGTGCTATGCAGATATCCAGCGCAATGTGCACAGAACTGAAGCGCACATCGTGTTTCAAACTGCGGCCGCATTGTTCGATTGGCTCGGAATCACGAGTGACCGAGATGTCCGTAGGCTCATATTCCGGGAGTTCAAGGCTCAGGGCCAAAGTCGCATTATGTTGATGGCATCCATGGAATGGGACAGTAATGATGAAACCCGTCCTTTGCGCATTTTCGGAGGCGCTAGTACGTCCGGACGGAAACATGCAGCACACCAACAATCAAAACGTCCGGTTATTCAGTTCAGTACGACGAAGTGGGATACGGAAAACGGAAGGTTCGTGAATCGACCGGAATTGGACACGGCCGATCAGGGTGACCTAGAGCAGGCAGTTGTCGACAACACGTTCTCGGTATCCTGGTTCATGAGCCCACCGCTGAACTCACGTCGGTTCACTCCCCACACCATTGAATGTGACAATATACGACTGGGAAACTTAGTGCTGCGGTTTCCCTGCGTTCAAGTTAGGGGAGAAGAACATTGCAAGTTGCTGAGAGACGTGATAAGTGGAGAAGTGCTAGACACATTTTGTTCGTGATATCAAATAAAATGACATGCTGTCCTCATTAATTTTACTGTTGCCTTATTAGCCATTGTACTCATTTACATATATCTCAGGAATTAAGGAACAGTAACACCAAAATCTATAATACAGTGTTTCCCAACATTAATATATCGTTTTGTTGCCGTACTGCGCCCTTTGATTACCGTAATCGGCAATGTAGTATTCTACATGCCTTATTATTTACGTAACCACTGTTTCCATGTACTGAAACACCATATTTAAGATAACATGTTGTTTTCTTAATGAAACAATTAATCCCGGTGTTTCCATAAAATTTTACCATGCAGTGTACAATGTTGGCCAGATACGATGATGAAAGCGCGATGGGGGAAGAGTGGTATCACTGTAACGCGAGCTGGACAGAATTGATGGAACCGGTTGTTGCGGTGATCGCTAGGTCGAACGCTGGCGACCGGAGAGACTTTTCTGGTGCGCGGTTGAAGTGCGAGTGCAGCGGATTGAGAATCAGCACGGAGGGGCGTCGCCCGAGACTTCCTTGATCGTCATGAGCGGGCCATACGTCGCACGGGGTGGCGTCGGGTGTACCAGACGTGGCGGTGGCGAGCGCGATCGCGCGGAGCTCAACTTCGTACTTTCTATCGGTAAGGCGGGCCACCTGCACGGCAGTCATTGCGCCGCCTACAGTGTTTGCGGTCGCAGAGGGCGGGCACGACGCCAGACTTGCGAAGAAAAGCGTGGGCGCGCAAGGCCACAGCTCTATACTTGCAGCCGGCAGGGCCGGCCGGCGGCAAGAGAACATTAGTGGAAGATAACTCCGGCACCGTCGGCGAAAGATGGTAGACGCCAGCCGGCGGATCTGGGTACCCAGAGCTCTCGCTCGACGCGGAATTCCGGCGCACGTGCGCGGCCGGGACTTTGTGTCGACTGAATGCGGTCGGTGGATCGGCCGAATTCTGGTAAGTTGGGCGAGGTAGGCGAGCCGATGTTGTGATGTTGCTGATGAGGACATAAGGCAACATGGCCGATCACTCGTTTCAACGCGCTCCACGTCTCGCGCAAAAACGAAGCGTGTGCGTTGAGCCGCTCGACGCACACGCACGCGCTCGACTCGAGCGCGGCGCGCGAGATTGACGGCCCGGCTGCACGCCATGTTCTCGCCTGTTCGGTATTTGCGGAATCGCTTTGCCACCCGCGCTTGCAGCGATGCCGCGATACTCCCGCCGCGCTAGTGTCCATGTCGGACCGAGAGGTCGCGTCCTTCGTCCCGCCCGGCGCGCGTCCTGCTGCCACTGTAGCAGCGGGGTAACTGCGCCATGGCGTTGGTCGCACCCGCTCCACTCTTCCTCGCGCGACGCGTAAGGAAGAGCCGCACGCCGTGCCGCGCAAATTCTATGCGAGGCACGATCTCCAGTACTGCGTCGGGCGGGCGTCACCATGGCGCAGTGCTGCGCCGACGCCGACACCGACTCCGTGCGTCGACGCTGTCGCGGACGTGGAAACGGACGCCGCGGCTTTGGCAGTGATGCCCGCGTCCGACCAGACCGAGCGCGATGACGCGTTCGAACCGTTTTCCATCGCACAGCACGCCGTGCAGACGGCTGTCAATCATGATAGAGCTGCAGCTCTTCTTCACCGTGATCACGCAGGTGCGCGAGGCCTGTCAGGTACTGTCGGCTGGGTGGGACGCGTCGTTCGGAAACCACGTCGTACACCCCGCTGGTCGCGCCCAACGCCGTGCTGCACTTCGTCGGCGGCAGCTCCTTTGGTGCGGCGCTGCACGACGTGTGCAAACCAGCGGCTGCGCCGCCTGGCCGGGCACGGCCTCGTCGTCGTGGCCACGGCACACGCGCCGCAGTCCGCGCGCGCGTGCATGGCGTCAGAAAAGTTGTATAACTTTCCTGCATATATATGAGGTGGTGTACTGTGTGGACCAGGTCCGGTCAGTCGGCTTTCGGAAAGGTGCGGCCGGGAGGGACCCAAATGCCAGTAGTAAATTATATTCAGATTCACGTTGCACAGCGAGAGCAGTACACTCTGTTGGAACCACAAGAGTGAAGGCATACAGAGCAGTACACGTGTCGCTTAAGTTCGTTTCAAATGCACCGTTCATTTAAAATGCACCGGGCCCACGGTGATCCACGCTCGAACACGTCACGCCGTGACACCTCACCAATCGATCCCGGTGCGACAGCATCATACGAATAATTGGTGGACGGGCCAAACTGTTGTTCGCTAGAAGTCGGTAAATTTAAGCATCACTCACAGAGCAAAGGTTTCAGCTTCGTACGCAGATTGCCACGGAAAGCCTAGGCGTTCATGAACGCCTTCTTGTGCACACGATGGTTCGTGAGGCAAGAAGTCAAGCAACTAGAGTTGCTTGACGTTGGAGATGTGCCTCTGCATACAAAGGAAGGGATCCCTTCAATGTCCGTGTCCATGGCGCTTTGGGCCGTCATCTGTTCTGGTTATTCTCAGACACCCGCGCACAATTTTACTTGCACGTCGGATGCCATTATCTCTTCGCTTTTGGTGGTACTGGTAACTAAGGATGCCTTGCGTCTCTCGATTCAAAGAACCGAGTGTTCTCGGTTCTTTGAATCGAGAGATAGAGAAAGATAGATACATACATATATATATTTATGGAGAACACTCAGTACTGAGAACACTGCTCGTGCCCGTCGTCATCGACTGCCGTTACGTGCACTTCATGTATACGAAGTGTGTACATTGCTTCAATGCTTCCCTCTACCTCAAGTAGGACAGGTCACATGTATTCCTGCAGTAGACGTACGTCTCACATGAACATCAACTCGAGTTGAGGTGTTTCCATCTAAACACTCTCCGCGAAAGCACCCCCTTCATGTTACGCCTCTCTGCGACCGAACCAGACAGTCGTACGACACATCCACTGCGGTGCGACGTCAAACTTGGGATAGATTATGCAGCAGATATACTTTCGTGCCATATTCTTGAACAAAAGACATGCTATGGTTCCTTTTTAAGCAGTCGTACTCAAACAATATATTCGTATACCTCCACTTCGCATTGTAGGTTCTATTCTATCCCCCTCGCGACGACCACAAGTGTCTTCTACCACATAAACAAGCAAGTATTGCAGTAGTTACTTATGCTGCCGACGGGAAGAGGAGTGCTTTTCCAAACTTATGTTTACATTATTGTCGTGCGAAATACTATAAAGAACCACGTGCACCTGGCGTTCATGAACGCCACCAGTTCAGGATACTACCTAACGTACGTCTTGTGCCACCCGCTTCTGCTGTCTCATGCAAGCATTCCCGATGCCTAAAGCTTCATCTCGCACAACTACTCGAAGTCCGGTACGGACGCACCCGGGTGCGTGTCTTGGCCAACGCCACGCCTGCGTGCGGGCACGCTTTGACGCACTGCCTGGACGTTTTACTCTTGAATATTCAAATCGGCGTACGCCATATCTCGCAGCTCTTTGCGCCCGTTCCGATCACTCTGTGGCGTCAGATAACAATACCCAGTACCGCGTCGTTGTGCAGCACCGAAGCATATATCATTAAGTAACCCTATGTAAAGGCGTACGCCAACATCCCCATCCTCAGCATACACCCAGCCGAGCGTTCCGTCGGACACAACGACGACACGTTCGTCCATACGCAGCAGCGACGAAGCGCCATGGTCGGGGTGGGGGCAGACGCAGGCACTGCTGTTCTCGTACCTCGGCGGCTGTGCCTCGCCGTCAAGCACGTTCCTTCCACGTTCGCTTACCTCGCCAGAGCTGTCCCGTACGCGCTCGTCCTCCTTCCTGATGTCGCGCGCCTCCGTGCCCCTCCAGCCGCCGGCCATACAGAGCGCCGAGGACGACGGCGTATTTGACAGTAGCGGCGCGGCCTGTTCGGCTTCTCCGGTCAAGGCCACTCGAAGCCGGCTCCCGGCGCATGACCGGCGACCGGTGATATCATTTCGCAGCCCGGGTCTGCCGCCCACGCGGCGAGTTGCTTTGCTTCCAGATGGTTCCCGGCCGCTGGCCGAGCACGAGGACGACGACGACTTCCATTGCGGGGGTGAAGGCGGATCGGCCCCGCCGCCGAACCACTGCGGCAACGACATCTCGCGATGCGGCCGGCCCCCTGCCGCCGCACAATAGCGACCACGATAGACACGCCAGGGTCAGCCTTGTCAGACTTGTTCCGCCGCCGGCGCCGTCTCGCGACAGCAACGACGACGACCCCATACGAAGGCCACGCGGTTCCGCCGCCAGCAACGCTGCCAGCAACGCCGGCAGCAAAACAGGGAAGAAGACGACAAAATCGCAGCGTTCTTTTCCGCGGCCGCCGCCTGCGCACGGCGGCGGCAACGAATCCCGTTCACGCGATGCGGGCGGTGCAGATCGGCCACAGCGAGCACGGCTTGCGAAAGGTTGTGCCGCCGCCAACTTCTGTTGCACATTGGGGCGCGATGCGCGAAGGCTCGGCTTCGCCGCGCATTGGTCGGCGGCCACGCGGCGCGTGCGCGGCGCCTGCGGTGCCGCCTCCCGACGAGGGCGAGGACCACAGCGGGGGTACGGACAAAGGCCAGTGCGCGGCTGTGCCGGGTCTGGGAGGGCAGGTGCAGGTGGTGTGGCGGAAAGGTCGTGATGGAGAGGTGAGGACTCAGGGGCAATCCATTCATTCGGTTATAATATAATAAATATTATACAGGTAGGCAGCCGCCTCCATCCGCGCCTCCTGGCCGCACGAATTTGAAAGGCACACGTACCGGCCAATTGTCGATGGCAACGTACTATTCATTGCAGGCGATATACGCCAACGACCAATGCCAAACCGCCTTTAATTTCAACTTTATTTTAAGCTTACGCAATTTTAGAATTTCCGCGGAAATTCTACACAACGCGTGGTGTGGAGACTGGTGGCGTACGCCAAAATTGCGCGCCCGTTCGGTCTCACAGCCCACACACCGTCGTCCTCGATCCAGCACGTCCCAGGCGTACGCCAAACTTGCGCGCCCATTTCCTTCTCACACGCAAACGGCCGGCGCTCGGAAAGTACCCATCCCTCCCAAACGACCGTTCCGTCCCGTCCAAAACGACTCTCAACGCCGAAAGCACCCGCCCGCCTCAAACACCGACGATTCGCGCCCACAATTCCATCTACCGACGACTCCAAGAACACGCAACAACTTCCGACTCGACACACACTCGTGGCGTACGCCACTGCATATAAGTCCGTTCCGACTCGTACCAGTGCTCAAGGTTCAAGGTACTGACCGGCGAAGACGAGCGAAGCAGTGAGGGGTATGCATTCCCTCTGTGGGCATCAATCAACGCCCAATGCTGTACGACGTACGTCGATTGGTGATGACA